>JAGSMW010000341.1:0-11980 GCA_029286795.1 Byasa hedistus | reverse complement strand
GTCTTGTTCGGGTCGATAGACTATTATCTTTAGTAACTTTCGGTTGTTTATTTGTCTTTTTTTAGTCCAGAATTCTCTAAAGATCTTTTATATCTGAAGAGGATTCCTCTTTGGCACATTTGTAATTTTGTCTACATTTCATTTTTTTGTAACAATGATTCAAAAAAATCATCGTTCTTCTTATTTTTCTTCCCCATCCTTCTAGAGATTTTTTTAAAATTTAAATAGTTGTGTTTCAAAAATGGACAGACTTTCTTTCTTTTTAAAAAAAATGTAAGAAAACTTTTCTAGTTTAAAGATCTATAGAAACAAAATTTTTTTGCGTTTGGTACATAAATTTCTATCCGCAACCAATCTAATATCAAAGTAGCAAAAGAGATACAAAGGAAAAGCTTGTTTTAACATTTATAAATTTGATATAGCAGAAAAAATTATTGTCACAATTGTTTCAAATTTTTTTTTTGGTTGCACAGGTAGAGGGGGGATCTTCATAAAAGACTTGAGTAATGGAACCGTAATCGGTCCACTTGAGTTATTATTCAGTTCTTACTCACTTAAACCCCCTGCTTTAAAATAGCCTTTTATCATACCATCTGGGCTAGGATTCGGAGGAGAACAAAACCATAGCTTTGCCCTAATCCATACGAACATCCAAACTGTAGATCCACAGTTAGAAAGGTATTAACGGCGTGGTTAGAACCCGGGGTGAGAGGCTCATCGTACTGGTTTCTTATAGTTAACCCCATATCTTCAGACTGATTGCAAGCAACCCTCTTACACTACCAACTCATGTGAATTGGACTCAAGTATCCCACCTCTTTCGAGCCGTGGTGCGCCGCTTGCCGATAGGATCATATCCGCGGAACCTTTACATACTTAGTCTAGAACTCATTCGGAATACTATTCAATGTCCACGGATTCGAACCCGTAATATTATCATCTTGGACGAAGATCTCCCGCGAGCTATGGGACTCCCTTAAGTTTCCCCTTGTTCAAGCCCATGTGTGCAGTCATCCGAGAGGTCACATCCGGTTGGAGCGTCTCCCTAACATGTCGTGGTTCTCATTAAGAATACTATCAATCAATAAAGTCACACTTTTGAAAGTTTTGGGCCCAGAACCACGAAAAGTTGACCGTAACCCCCCCAATATCTCACGCGACATGATTTGCTTTCCCACTGACTATGGAATTCCACTCAATTATCTTATTTTCGTCTATAATCCAAAGAATGCTCTCTAGGATTTTTCTCAAGACTGGTGATTGGATGTAAGCGTCGATTGGTTCGAAATCTCATTCAAAATCTGTATTGTCGTGATAAGTTGATATAATACCATCGCATATAGTAAACATGGTTACAATATACGTTAAAACCATAAAGTTAGAAGGAAGTTCGTTTGCCAAAACATTATATTTTCTACCTTTTATCTCTACGTGAGCAAATTAAGAAAATAATTATTAACAGTCAAATCTAGAATGTTTCTGCATTAGAAACAGATAATAACATTGGTGGGTTGGAAAATTGACACACAGAGGTGTAAAAGGCTTTCAACGTACTATAGATGAAATATAGAAGAACTATATATTTAGAAAGAAAAAGAAAATTATAAATTTTAACGATATATTATCGTATATATATTCTACAAATTCATTGAGAGAGATTTAGAGTCTTAAGATAATTAATATTTCTAAGTATTTTTTCTAAATAAAAAATCATTATGTCTAGGATTTTGTGATCAATGATAGAGCAAAATAAAGTGGACACAAAGAATACGACAGAAATAAAAGTAAAAATATAACAAGCCCGATATTATGTATTAGAAAAAATAAAAAAGGAGATTAGCATAATTGAAGTATGGATCACATCTTTTGATAATTTAAAAGATTTAGTGGAATAGAAACATAAATACGAATCTTTTATCAACCACTGCGGTATCACTTTACACATATAAAACAAATATTATACTTCCAGTGATTGGATGTGTGTTGTGTGAGTAATTTTCATCAAGATACAGAATAGAGATAGTAATTGAACAATCCGACTCCATTCATATATACAACGGCAATTGTCCTTACGACAACGTCTTGAAACTAACTATAGAGTCTCGAAGAAGCCTTGCAAACATATTCTCGGCCCCCCAAAGTTTTTAAATGAGTTCAAAGAATTAGAAAGACCTACCAGAGTTGGAAATTACTCCCCTACACTGCGTGAGGAATGAAAAAGTCTTTAATGAATAAGATATACTTTTCCATAAAATCTTACTTATCTAAGATTTTAGATATTCTTACTATTATTCAAAATAGCCGTAGGTTACCGACCTCTGGTCGTGACGCAGCATTAAATAAAATTGTGGTATAATCACATCATTTTGATTTTTATAATTATACATCCTTCTCCTTAAAAGATATTCTTTTTATCATTCCTAAAAATTTTAAATATTTTTTCATGAGAGGCCTGGATGAACTAGTACCATTAGTTTTACCCCCAGATTTTATTTAAAGTTCTGTCGTAAAGACAGATAAAAGCTAGACGGGGAATTTTTTTGACTGAAATTATAATCTCAAAATTTGTATTCTTGCTTAGTTGATAACGCAAACAAAATGTGGAAAGGGATTGAGTTGGATATACATTATCACTATTCTGTTTATCATGGAGACCCATCTATCCCTTATCTACGAAATATACGATAATGATATTTTTGATACCTTTTTTAAAACGGTACTTCAGATGTTTATGTTGTATCACAATAAACACCTTATTAGAACATTATTCGGGCTTACTTACGTGCCTAAGTACAGGACATTGGGCGTGCAAAGTGTGCCTTTTGCAGAAAGATTCTTGTATTCGATTTAAAGTATTTAGTAAAACTGAAACTAAATTTAGAAATGAAATTTTAAATGTTTATCCTTTAGATAGAATACTGCTACTACTCTCTCCGATGACAGCCAAGGCGAAGAATTACTATAGCAATTGTATGATTGGTCGTCCAGTAACCCATTTTCCACTTTCCTTACTTTCCTTCTATAGATTTATTAGTCGGTAACTTATCTTTAGATTTCTGCACGGTACATCTTAGATTTGTCCATCGGTACTTTTATCGGATTCATCGCGTGGTAGCTTTAGATTTTTTATTCAAACTTGATGAGTCTCTCCTTTTTTCTTTTACCAGAAATTTGTGAATTTTGCCTCAAAACGCTTTTTATTCTTTGTAAACCGAGTTAACCTCAGATGATTTAATAGTCCGTTCTATATAAGTATTTCAAGGAACTTCAATTAGTAATTAGATCCATTGGAATTAATTTACTTTCTGTTCCACTTTTTGACTTTCAAGATATTTGTCATTCTACAATCATCTTTTCTTTTACTACTCCTACGAGCGTATATGTATGGCCTCTATTTCTTTAAAGTTTTCTCTTATTGTGGTATTATTACCACATTGTAAAACTTATTCATTTATTAAAAATATTTCTTACAACCCCCAAGTTTTTTATGATAAAATAAAGCATTTTTCAAAGTTCTTATCTAGGTAAAGGGCATGTCAGGGACTGCCTCATAGAAGCATTTCTGATGTTCTTTTCTGGCCGTCTACCTGCCATCAATGCCAGTATTATACCAGCATACAATATATTTCCTTTTTGAAAATCGAGCATAGACAGATGGAATTTGAAAATTATCCTAAACGTCTTGTTTCATTCAATCAGAATATATTCGAAGCCTTTTATATGCCTTCGGTCTACCCCGTTATGTTGTTTGGTGTATCTTTTTGATTGATATGAATTAGAGACCTCATCAATCTCACCCTTAATTAAAAAGAATTTTTAATACCTTTGAATTAGATCGGCTGCAATACTCAAAATCTGATCGTTTTTTTTTATTGTCATCACAAAGCATATCTTTAGCAATAGCAAATTATCCCAAAAGCAGAAGACATTTCATGAGGTCACCAACTCAAAAGTAATATATAATTTTTTTCCTCTATTCACATTTTAGTAATTAACCTATAAAAAAATATGATTTGTAAATTTTCTGCAAAAGAACCTCTCAGTTTACCGTATTTATAAGTGATTGTAACAAAGTAGATACTTGCGGTTTGACTCCGAAGATTTTTTATATTCCTAGTGTTATGGAATTGGTGTTTATTGGTCAATGATAATAAATATTGAGGGTTATAAATTTTTTAGATTTTTAACAATCAACACGATAAAAGACTAATTACAACATGTTTTTAACTCTCAACGTAAGATTTATGAAAGAATCTAGTTTAATTAAAAACATCTAAATTAAATTGAATCAAATTAAGATGTGTCCTCTCCTTTAAACAGGAGATGTATTTTTCTAAGACTATTCTAAATTTCCTTTTGCAGATTTAGTAATGCAATTTCTCTTATTAAGTGAATTTATAAACATTTTTGTTCTATAACTAAATAATTACAAACAAAGTTTTTTGAATTTCAATTTTTCGTTTTTTATATACATTGTGAGTTCTTTTTAGTATCGTTCGAAACAACCTTAATTTTTACTTATGTTTGTTAAAAATAATTCCCTTTTTTGGATATTTGTATCACTTAAATGGTCCAACCGATTGTTTTTTACTTGTATCGGGAAATTAACTACAAGACTAATTGTTGTTTCTGAAATTTAATTTGAGATTGAAGACTAGCATCTTGAAAGAGGACGTAAAGTTTTACACAAGTAAATATAAAAGCAATCTAAGTTTTTAACCTCAAATATTACTAGCACAAATCTGATCTATATTCTTTAATTAATCGAAGATGTTTAGATTATGGTCCCAAACAAGAATTGATTATTTGTACTTAAGAACAGAAAAAAATATGTTGCATCAGATCAAAATGAAGAACACTGTGGTATACCTTTCACCACATGATGATTGGCCTTTCGATAAACAATCTTTGTTAGGGCCATATCATCTCTGACCTGATCTGCTCAAACCTGTTTCAGATCATCCCCAAAAGTATCTAAACCCTACAACTCATAATATATTTATAGTGAAGAGCAGGAGATTTCATTAATAATAGTTTAGTCTTCATCATCCGTTCCTCTTTTCCATTATAGATACGTAATCCTTTCAGGGGGATACGTAACGCGTATAAATTTGTTCTAGGTCCGTCCCTTCAGAATCTTTTAAAAGAATAAAATATTTTCACGGATTATCCCTTACGTAGGTTGGCTAACTTGTTGGTCCAGAAGAGCTAAAAAAACGTTTTTTTTTAACAATGTCACTTTGTTAAGAGCCGCGATTTTTGTTCCAAGGACAGTGGCTATCTGCAAAGAAATAATCTTTTTTTTGAAGTTTATTTTGAACCCCTTATCATTTTTTCTTTAAATGAAGAAGTTACCTCCAGTTTTTGAACACCTCATTATGATTATAGCACCACAATATCATTCAAATGTATGAGTTTTTTGATTACAGCTTAAAACGATTTTCCTTCGTTTAATAGGTCAATTTTGTCTAATAAGAATCTTAAATGTTCTTTTATAGTAATTTGATTTACTTTACTTTTGTTATTTAGAATTAATTTGATTTTGGTTGTGTACCATATCGATTGATAAGGTATTGGGGGCTACTGGGCGTGAACGCCCACATCATCATCTTATTACTAAAAGTTTTATTTTTTTTTAATTTTTTAACCCCTAAGACAAAAAAAACAGAAAATTTTTAAAAATGTAAAGTCTGTTTTTTGCTTGCCATAATTATGTTGTTTTGGTTGACTTAAGAAATTCCTGTTTTGAGATCATTTTTGTGCGTAATTTAGGAATTTGAAGTTTTTATTTTGTAAAACTTGATAGACAGAAATTCGTAAAATAAGTAAATATAACGCGTAAAATATATCTAATAGTCCCCGGTTTACAACGGATAAGCTCTGCTAGTCTTATTAATAAATTTTTATTTTTTTTATTTTTAACCCCTCAAAAAGGAAAAAAATCGAAAAAAAATGTAAAAATATTAGTCTGTTATATTGCTCAAAATGAAACATGGTTGTTGATATTGACTTTGGGAAAAATGATTTTTTAAGCATTTGTGGGCATTTTATTAAACTTTTGAAGTTTTTTTTCTTATTGTCGATTTGACTAAATTAATATAAGTACTTAAAAGATATACTTCCCGACAGAGAAAATTTAATAACAAGTTAAAAATAATGGGGTATAATACAACAAAAAAAACTCCCGTTTAAAACGGGATGCTCTGCTATCTTATTTATAAATTTTTATTTTATAATTTCCTAAGCCCCTAAGACAAAAAAAGCAATAAACAATTTTAAAACATGTAAAAGGTTATTTCGGCGTAAAACTCTTTGTTCGTAAAAAATTAATGATTATTTTTGTCTAATCAGCATTTTTATGTGTACTTTGAGTAATTTTATCTTAAATCATGCAATTTATATTTTTACAGATTTTTTGTTAAAATCAAGGTGCATGAAGATCGGACGTGGCAGACGGTATTTGAAAATTATTAGAAGAAAAACAACGAGAATACATAAGTCCCGTTTCAAACGGGTGGGATAGCTCTTCTATAGTATCATATATATAAAAGAATGTTTTTTTTCTTTAAATTTTAACCTTCTTTGATTGATTAAAAACACAAAAAAAATCAAAAGAATTTGATCTGAAGTTCTAATTATGGCTTAAGACGACGTTCAAAAAGAAAATTTATGTCGCCTTTTGTCTTATAAGGCATTTTTTTTTACTTGATGTAGTTTGAGGTTGAATCTGCTATTTATAGGTAGATTCTGCTGTGTTTTGTATGAAAAAGAAGGAACTGGGAGGTTCAAAAGAAGTAAAGCTTTTAAAAGAGGTAAATAATATTACATTCTGTCCTGAAATAGCTAACATGACTACCAATTATAAAATCACTCTTTATTCTGACCGCAACATTTCTTTAATCAAAGCAAAACCCTTTTTCCTTTAATCCTTTATTTGAATCAATTATGATTATGGTTAAAACTAAAAATACAAAAAGTTAAATAGGGAAAAACTATTAAATAAAATATGAGTTCTTTTATAAATCTGTTTTCTTCTCTAGCAAACCACGACAGCCTTATAGGAGGATATCGTCACATTAGAAAAAGAGAAGACAAAAATACAACAAAAGTTTAGTTTTAAACAAATGTATCGGAGCTTTGTAATAAAACTTTAACAATAATTTAAGAGACTCATGTTATGCCATTGCAACAACACTAACATATTTTTTTTGCATTGAAAATACGTTTAATTATGATGAAGCTAAATAAAGCAGGCCTTCGGTTATTGTGCGCTTTTGGGCCCCTTTAAAAAAAAAATTGAGTATTTACTGATATAAATACGCCCATAAAAACTAGTAGAGGACAGGGACTAATCTTTATTTTTAGTAAAAACATACCTGGTAGCTGCTTTTGACAATAAATTTGTGACATTGGCATTGACACACGTGCTTTTTTTAAAATCCTTCCATAGTCTTTCGATTGTTTGAGTAAAGAATGAAGGTTATCAGGATCGACAAAGTGTTAATTTATGATTAATAGGGTTGTGTACCTAACCCATTATGACACAATTGCAAATATCCCTCCAGCAAATCTGTTTTTATGACAATATGCAGTGCCAGTTACATGATCTTTTGTAAAATTTACATAATCGCATTGAATCTTCTTAAAGTACCTTTAAATCAATCAAAATTTTTTTGTTTTTACAGATAGGGACAAAGCACAAGACTTTTTCGCCAGCCAAAATCGACCTCTTATCTATCTTGTGCATACTATGGGTCTCATCGACCTCAACAATAGTTTGCAGGGCCAAATTTATTAATACATAATTATAATTACCATTTCTACTTTATGCGTAGTGATCTATTATGCTATATTGTTTGTTACTAATATTTGTTTCTTCAACAATAAAACTCGCGCTGTTTCCATTACAATAAAAAAAAGTAATGAGTTAATATAGGAAGTGCGTGTTGTTAAACATTGAATTCTCAACGATTCAATAAGTTTTTAGACGTCTTAACACGACATCGCCAACGGACCATTGATTCCGTTGTCTGAGCTTACCCTTTTAAAAATAGCATGAACCTCCCACACTCACATATCTTTATGACTCATGTTGATAAGAGGTTAAATATTGCAACAGCCGACATGCATCTGCTCGGTTCAGTTTTCCTGAAAAAGTTTTGCCAATTTCATTTTTAAGGGTTAAAATATTTTTTTTTAAAGGGCCACCCAAAGGCTAGCAATTACCGATCTCGTTTGCAGGAAATATCCATATTCTCAGCTTTTTCTTTTTTCCACTTGTCATGAATTTTTTCATGTCATTGACGGTCAAACTGGAATGTTATTTAAAAAAACAGATTATAACATAGTGGCCAAATTTGACAAACGAAATATAAAAAAAACGTTCCAAAGTAATTTCTATAGCTAGCTTTCCAAGTATGATGAGATGTAATCTATCTTTTCTTGCTATGTGTTCTTGATTTGTTCATGTCTTTGTCGCATTAAAAGTATTTATTTCAATTAATATTTTACTTTCGAAGTACTTATGACGAATTAATGAACAAAAAATATGTGTCAACGCATATTATGCCATTTAAAGGGATTTTTTCTACTAATCTCAAGAATTAATTTAGAGAGTTTAGAATACTTATCGTCATTAATAGGATCATTTAAGATGACATAAAACATCTTTTGTTTGTAAAAGGATCTTGCTGTTGGTGGTTTATTTGGTAATTTAATCATATCACATTGTAAGATAATCTTCTATCCAAAATAGTGGATGTCTTCAAACAAAAAAAAAGAGTATTAATAATCTTGGGACGGCCACGTCTCTTACAAACACTGATTGATAAATAAAAGAATAAAAGGACTCTTCCAAAGAGCCGCGGGCTGCGACCTTGTCAAGAACAAAACTAAGGAAAGAGGTATAGACTGTTAAGAACGGAAATAAATAATTAACAATTTAAGAGGTTGTAATAGTACAGACAAAATCCAAGCACAAATTAAGGTGTGAATAACTTCACGAATTTAAAATTATTAATGACAATTGGTAATTCTACGGGGCCAATCTTTGAAGGCCCAGTTAAGAAAAATAAACTTAAAAAATTAGCAGGCCTTAAATCACAATTCCTTAATTCTGTAAAAGTTCAATATTTTACTTCCTAGAATTCTAATTAAATTCATCAGTGTTTACAGAAAAACTTTTAATTTTTCTAAAATATTTTGTAAAAACAAATAAGTTGAGCTATTTGTATTAAAAAGGCTCTAATTATGATTTTTAAATAAAGAATGCAGGATTTAGCTTTATCTTAACAGGTCATTTCTTCAAGCATTCAATTTTATGTTTTATATGATCGTTTTCAAGATATATTCTCTGTATAATTGATATTAAAATTTCATTCAAACCCCAATATAAATTTTGAACCCCGTCAGTTTTTAAAGATTTCTCGGGGTAAGGAGATTTGAAAACTATTCATTCTTTTTGCGGTTTAAATTTATTTTTCAAAAAATAGGGCTTTCAAAGTAGCATCATTTTTAAAAATCTGTAAAAATTTTTAGTGATAATCGGGATGGACTGGTGATTAGTTTTTACAAGCAACATAGGAAAGAGTTCAATTAGACAGCAGATTGATTGAAGCATATGTCTGATCATATTTTTGAATGACTTTAGAAAGCTTAAAATGGATGATCGCAGTGAAGCCCTTGAGATAAGTGCCTCATAAAGTGATACAGCGTAGCTCGTCTACTGAAGTTGGCATGAGAAATATCTTTTTGTGAAACTTCATTGATAAAAAGGTTATCTAGATTACAACATTTTATTCAGATTAATAAAACGTTTATATTTAAAATTAAAGAGCTAAAATAAATTCTTGTGCTTTCCATGATTACACGATGATCAATCTATGTGTTCTTCTATAAAATCTGGTCGTTCTTATTGTATTCAATTTGTTCATGAATTTTATTACGTATACAAACCTTCAGTAATTGAATGACGTGCATTGTTAGAAAACTTTAAATTATTAGAAAATACATAGAAGGAACCCAGTCAGACTCAACCAAATAAAAATTTTTGTTGTTGTCGTATGTCTGCGTGATGTCAGACTTTAATCAAATGCGTTTTGGTATTTATTAAAAACGTCATCGGCCACACACGTTGATTTTATAAAAATTCAAGGACAGTGCGATGATTTAATATATTTTAAATTAATTTAATTTAACTAAAAGCCATTGTAAGGACAACGACCTTTGAAGAAGAAGAAATGCGGGTACTCCACAAACAATTTAATTGAAACTTTTATAAACCACGACAGTTGTTTCAAAAATGTTTTTATGTTTTTGAAGTGTTTCTATCAAAGAAGTTACCGAAAATTTTTAAAAGAAGTGTATACGACAGTTAAATTGCCCAAATATGTACTTAATAAAAGATAACCCCTGTACAAAATTTTTCAAAAAATCAATAGTAAATCATCTCACTGTTTTTTTTTTTTTTTGGTGCTACAGGTAGGGGGAAATCTTCATAGGAGGACTCTGGGGGTGAACTGTGGTCAGTCCCACTCGAGTAATGTGAGATTCCTACTCACTAAAACCAACTCACTCGAAAACTTTATAAGAAAATTTTTTTCTCAAAAAAAAGTTAGAAAGGCACAGATGAAGGACTACAACTTCGACTACTACCTAAGAAAATATTGTTTTGGAAAATTTACGGCCATTATATGTCAAGTATTTACTTAGACGGGATGATCCCGCATATTACTCCACCCCTGTCACTACCTTCTAAAAAAGGATAACCCTGGTGTTATCACTCTTTAAGAAAATAATGTGAGTCTTACATCGTTAATGGGTATTTAGGTAATCCAATAATGATGCTTAATTTGGGACCGATTAAAAATTTGGAAATCTAGATTATTCAAGATCGTACTTATTTGTTAGAAATTATTAGAGAACCAAAAAAAGATTTGGAAAACTCAGCAGTTGAAAAGCAGTCCCAATAAAATTTTTAAGTCTAATTACGGGTTAGTACATATTCAAGATTGGATATGGTATACTAAGGCACTTGAATGATTTCAATTTTAAATATAGATTTTTTAATCACAAAGCTGTATCGTATGTTTGTCTCCTGTCATGTAATAATAGATCATCTCAATCTAATGATCTAATCAAAACTTTTATATTCTTTGGTCTTTGTTTATTTGTTTATTTACATATCACATTTTTAGAATCTAATATTTTAAATCCTTACAAAGATGCTAGAATAAAAATCTTTTTATTGGTACTAGCAGAGAAGCTATCCCGTTTAAAAACAGGACGTTGCATAAATTATGTGTCTTTTCGAGATTATCGATCTTTTGACCACCTGGTATGCTTTTTTTTCAACAACATATGAATATTAACTTACATATTCTAACCTCAAATCTATGCAAAGTATCACTAAAAAAAATGCTTTAACATAAAAATAAATCGAAAGTTTCAACTTACACAGTCTTGACAGCCATAATCGAAATTGAATTTTCTGATTGTTTTGTATTTTCTCAAGAGGGGTTAAAAAAAATAAATGCGATTCCCTTTTAATATGATGACAAGAAAATGTCTCCCCGTTAAACCAGGACTTTGGGATGTACCATTGATTCGTATCCCTTTGGGATACGGCCACATTTTATAAAAAACTCAACATATCTCATTAATAATTTATGTGGATCAATGTCCATTATCTCCCCCCGGGGGAGATATGACATTATTTTTAAGAAAAAATTATTATGACCCCCTAAAATGATTATGAGTTGGTTAGGGCAAATTTATTACCGTCTTATAGTCAGTGTCTCCTGTTCTATTAGTTTTTTAAAATCTAAAGATTGCTGAGAAGAATATGTTCTGTATTCCCTACAATGGCAGCGTTCAGAAGAGTAAATATACTTTTGTCTGGAAATGTATTAACAAGTCTTGTAATTTAGCTAAATTTATGTGGAAGGAGTGCTTTGTAGAACGAATTCCTTTAAAATTGTGG
>JAGSMW010000338.1:0-14018 GCA_029286795.1 Byasa hedistus | reverse complement strand
TTTTCGGAGTGTTTCTTTACTAACTCGCTAGTTATTTTAAGCGTGCTAGTTGTGGGGTCTGTTTTAACCTTTTTATACGTATTTTCGTCCGATAAAAGTTGTTGTATTTTAAAATTGTAGTCTGGGGGTGTCCATTATCACCGTAGCATTACCTTTATCTGCGCGAAGGATCGTGAGTTCTGATCTGTTGCGTAGGGTCTTCAACGCTATAAATTCATCTTTAGGGAGATTCGGTTTAGGCATTGAACTTCGACGTAACATAGACGAGATGTCTTGACGTATTGCCTCCAAATCTTCCTTGACGACTTTATTTTTGAACAGGCAGTCCTCAACACTACAGATAATTTCTTCATACGGTATTTTTCGCGGTGTTATAGCGAAATTTAAGCCCTTCGATAATACCTTCAGAGTAGATTCATCCAGTGTTTGTTTTGACAGGTTATAGACCGCGCGTAATCTGTGGTCCGAGTCGCTTGTCAACGGTCGCGATTGGTTCAAGCGTTGAGACTGACGTTTGAAATTTAGTTTATTTAATTTTTGATATTTTTCGATTTGTTTATTTTTGCATTGATTATATTTAGTTGTTTCGCGCTTATTTAAAATCTCGATGCAATTATTAAAATCAAATGACGTTAAAACTATTTTTAATTCACTGGATGAATCGTCTATGGTTTTATTTATGGTACATAGATCGGAACGTTTTGATGAATTACCCTTCGTAATAACTTTTTACTTGCCTCGTTTAAGATCTTGGCGCTTCCCCGTATGTCCTTCTTGGTAGAAATTTTGACACACGTAGGAATAAGGTTATGATCTCTGCACCTCTTCAAGAAGTTTAGCGATGTTATAAATCTTGCGCGCTTAGTCTTGAGATCTTCAAGTCGGCGAATTTTATTTGCGATTTCCAGTCCGTACTGGTTCACATAATGATTTCTTATATTTCCGCGAATGTTACACATTTATTAAAACTTGGTTTTACGGAATTTATCGCGTTTATTATTTGCTTGTTTATTCCCGACGTTTCGACCGCTTTGCGGCAGTCATGGTCACGGGAGGACTAAGATGACAGACGTCCAAATGTCACAGCTATCACATGGTACCCACAACTTTTTAATTATTATTAATGGTCCGATCTACGCAGAAAGAGCTCACTGTATCTTGAAGTCTTCTAGTGGTTCGCCTGGGATTTGGTTTAATTTTATTGATAATAGGATCCCAGGCAGGTGGTACTACCCAACCATCTTCTCTATTAAAATTAGGATGTTTTTTAATTTCAATAGCCTCGCGAATCATCCTTGGCAGGAATCGGTGTTCTTTGGCGAGGATTTGAGGTTCATCGAATCTGATGTAATGGTTGGGATGATCCAAAACATGGTCACAGATTGCAGACTTCTTAGTGCGCTGATGTTTCAAGTCAGCTATATGTTCCTTCACGCGGGTCTTCACTGATCTCTTTGTTTGACCTATATAAGAGAGACCACATTCACAATCTAACTTGTATACTCCTGCATCTTGTAGAGGGATATTGCACTTGACAGGTGGTAGGAATTGACTTATCTTCTTGGGCGGCTTGAAAAAAGTCTTAATTGAAGCTCGCTTTAAAATATAGCCAATCTTGTCCGTGACTCCTCTGACATATGGTAACACGGCAGGTACACGCTCGACTGTGGCTGGTTTCACTCGGTCCCTGCGACGTTGACGCGGCACACTGAGCTTGTTGTCCTGCAGCACCTGCTTGACATGTTGAAGCTCGGCAGCCAGGTGTTTCTGGTCGCAGATCCCTTGTGCTCTCTGAAACAAAGATTTTCCCACGGTAGCTAACTGTGATGGATGGTGGTGAGAGTCCCCGTTTAAATACCTATCTGTATGGGTCTTTTTTCTGAATACACTATGACCTAGGGTGTTGTCAGGATTTCTTATTACTAAAACATCTAGAAAAGCTAGACAGTTATTTGCTTCTAACTCCATAGTAAATTGTATTTTAGGGTTTATGGAGTTAAGATGATCAAGAAATGCAGTTACTTTATCAGATGGTAATATTGTGAAAGTATCATCTACATACCGCTTGTAGAACCTTGGTTTTACTGGAGAGGTACTGAGGGCTTTTTCCTCAAAATCTTCCATATATAAGTCAGCGACTATGGGAGATACTGGAGAGCCCATCACCACACCATCTACTTGCCTGTAGTACTGTTCCTTCCACAATAGGTAGCCAGATGTAAGGCAATGTTTGAGTAATTCAGCATATTCTGTCTGCATGTTATTATCTGCTAACTTTCTACTAACAACTGAGATGCAGTCATCTACAGGTAGACATGTGAATAGTGACTGGACATCAAAGCTGACCATAGTTTCATTATCAGTGAGATGTAGGTGTTTAATCTCACTGACAAATTGGTAAGAATCCTTGGTATGTGCTGTTGTGTGTCCTCTTAGCGGTGAGAGTATTTTCGCTACATGTTGAAGCTCGGCAGCCAGGTGTTTCTGGTCGCAGATCCCTTGTGCTCTCTGAAACAAAGATTTTCCCACGGTAGCTAACTGTGATGGATGGTGGTGAGAGTCCCCGTTTAAATACCTATCTGTATGGGTCTTTTTTCTGAATACACTATGACCTAGGGTGTTGTCAGGATTTCTTATTACTAAAACATCTAGAAAAGCTAGACAGTTATTTGCTTCTAACTCCATAGTAAATTGTATTTTAGGGTTTATGGAGTTAAGATGATCAAGAAATGCAGTTACTTTATCAGATGGTAATATTGTGAAAGTATCATCTACATACCGCTTGTAGAACCTTGGTTTTACGGAATTTATCGCGTTTATTATTTGCTTGTTTATTCCCGACGTTTCGACCGCTTTGCGGCAGTCATGGTCACGGGAGGACTAAGATGACAGACGTCCAAATGTCACAGCTATCACATGGTACCCACAACTTTTTAATTATTATTAATGGTCCGATCTACGCAGAAAGAGCTCACTGTATCTTGAAGTCTTCTAGTGGTTCGCCTGGGATTTGGTTTAATTATTCCCGACGTTTCGACCGCTTTGCGGCAGTCATGGTCACGGGAGGACTAAGATGACAGACGTCCAAATGTCACAGCTATCACATGGTACCCACAACTTTTTAATTATTATTAATGGTCCGATCTACGCAGAAAGAGCTCACTGTATCTTGAAGTCTTCTAGTGGTTCGCCTGGGATTTGGTTTAATTTTATTGATAATAGGATCCCAGGCAGGTGGTACTACCCAACCATCTTCTCTATTAAAATTAGGATGTTTTTTAATTTCAATAGCCTCGCGAATCATCCTTGGCAGGAATCGGTGTTCTTTGGCGAGGATTTGAGGTTCATCGAATCTGATGTAATGGTTGGGATGATCCAAAACATGGTCACAGATTGCAGACTTCTTAGTGCGCTGATGTTTCAAGTCAGCTATATGTTCCTTCACGCGGGTCTTCACTGATCTCTTTGTTTGACCTATATAAGAGAGACCACATTCACAATCTAACTTGTATACTCCTGCATCTTGTAGAGGGATATTGCACTTGACAGGTGGTAGGAATTGACTTATCTTCTTGGGCGGCTTGAAAAAAGTCTTAATTGAAGCTCGCTTTAAAATATAGCCAATCTTGTCCGTGACTCCTCTGACATATGGTAACACGGCAGGTACACGCTCGACTGTGGCTGGTTTCACTCGGTCCCTGCGACGTTGACGCGGCACACTGAGCTTGTTGTCCTGCAGCACCTGCTTGACATGTTGAAGCTCGGCAGCCAGGTGTTTCTGGTCGCAGATCCCTTGTGCTCTCTGAAACAAAGATTTTCCCACGGTAGCTAACTGTGATGGATGGTGGTGAGAGTCCCCGTTTAAATACCTATCTGTATGGGTCTTTTTTCTGAATACACTATGACCTAGGGTGTTGTCAGGATTTCTTATTACTAAAACATCTAGAAAAGCTAGACAGTTATTTGCTTCTAACTCCATAGTAAATTGTATTTTAGGGTTTATGGAGTTAAGATGATCAAGAAATGCAGTTACTTTATCAGATGGTAATATTGTGAAAGTATCATCTACATACCGCTTGTAGAACCTTGGTTTTACTGGAGAGGTACTGAGGGCTTTTTCCTCAAAATCTTCCATATATAAGTCAGCGACTATGGGAGATACTGGAGAGCCCATCGCCACACCATCTACTTGCCTGTAGTACTGTTCCTTCCACAATAGGTAGCCAGATGTAAGGCAATGTTTGAGTAATTCAGCATATTCTGTCTGCATGTTATTATCTGCTAACTTTCTACTAACAACTGAGATGCAGTCATCTACAGGTAGACATGTGAATAGTGACTGGACATCAAAGCTGACCATAGTTTCATTATCAGTGAGATGTAGGTGTTTAATCTCACTGACAAATTGGTAAGAATCCTTGGTATGTGCTGTTGTGTGTCCTCTTAGCGGTGAGAGTATTTTCGCTACATGTTGAAGCTCGGCAGCCAGGTGTTTCTGGTCGCAGATCCCTTGTGCTCTCTGAAACAAAGATTTTCCCACGGTAGCTAACTGTGATGGATGGTGGTGAGAGTCCCCGTTTAAATACCTATCTGTATGGGTCTTTTTTCTGAATACACTATGACCTAGGGTGTTGTCAGGATTTCTTATTACTAAAACATCTAGAAAAGCTAGACAGTTATTTGCTTCTAACTCCATAGTAAATTGTATTTTAGGGTTTATGGAGTTAAGATGATCAAGAAATGCAGTTACTTTATCAGATGGTAATATTGTGAAAGTATCATCTACATACCGCTTGTAGAACCTTGGTTTTACTGGAGAGGTACTGAGGGCTTTTTCCTCAAAATCTTCCATATATAAGTCAGCGACTATGGGAGATACTGGAGAGCCCATCACCACACCATCTACTTGCCTGTAGTACTGTTCCTTCCACAATAGGTAGCCAGATGTAAGGCAATGTTTGAGTAATTCAGCATATTCTGTCTGCATGTTATTATCTGCTAACTTTCTACTAACAACTGAGATGCAGTCATCTACAGGTAGACATGTGAATAGTGACTGGACATCAAAGCTGACCATAGTTTCATTATCAGTGAGATGTAGGTGTTTAATCTCACTGACAAATTGGTAAGAATCCTTGGTATGTGCTGTTGTGTGTCCTCTTAGCGGTGAGAGTATTTTCGCTACATGTTGAGCCAATCTATAAGTTGGTGAATCGATCTGGCTCACGATAGGACGTAGAGGAGCATCTGGTTTGTGTATTTTCGGCAACCCATACAGTTTCGGTGGTTTAGGGCAAGAAGGTATCGAAGGGCTTAAATTTCGCTATAACACCGCGAAAAATACCGTATGAAGAAATTATCTGTAGTGTTGAGGACTGCCTGTTCAAAAATAAAGTCGTCAAGGAAGATTTGGAGGCAATACGTCAAGACATCTCGTCTATGTTACGTCGAAGTTCAATGCCTAAACCGAATCTCCCTAAAGATGAATTTATAGCGTTGAAGACCCTACGCAACAGATCAGAACTCACGATCCTTCGCGCAGATAAAGGTAATGCTACGGTGATAATGGACACCCCAGACTACAATTTTAAAATACAACAACTTTTATCGGACGAAAATACGTATAAAAAGGTTAAAACAGACCCCACAACTAGCACGCTTAAAATAACTAGCGAGTTAGTAAAGAAACACTCCGAAAAATTGAGTCTGGACATAAACTCGATAATACCTTCTTGCCCTAAATCACCGAAACTGTATGGGTTGCCGAAAATACACAAACCAGATGCTCCTCTACGTCCTATCGTGAGCCAGATCGATTCACCAACTTATAGATTGGCTCAACATGTAGCGAAAATACTCTCACCGCTAAGAGGACACACAACAGCACATACCAAGGATTCTTACCAATTTGTCAGTGAGATTAAACACCTACATCTCACTGATAATGAAACTATGGTCAGCTTTGATGTCCAGTCACTATTCACATGTCTACCTGTAGATGACTGCATCTCAGTTGTTAGTAGAAAGTTAGCAGATAATAACATGCAGACAGAATATGCTGAATTACTCAAACATTGCCTTACATCTGGCTACCTATTGTGGAAGGAACAGTACTACAGGCAAGTAGATGGTGTGGCGATGGGCTCTCCAGTATCTCCCATAGTCGCTGACTTATATATGGAAGATTTTGAGGAAAAAGCCCTCAGTACCTCTCCAGTAAAACCAAGGTTCTACAAGCGGTATGTAGATGATACTTTCACAATATTACCATCTGATAAAGTAACTGCATTTCTTGATCATCTTAACTCCATAAACCCTAAAATACAATTTACTATGGAGTTAGAAGCAAATAACTGTCTAGCTTTTCTAGATGTTTTAGTAATAAGAAATCCTGACAACACCCTAGGTCATAGTGTATTCAGAAAAAAGACCCATACAGATAGGTATTTAAACGGGGACTCTCACCACCATCCATCACAGTTAGCTACCGTGGGAAAATCTTTGTTTCAGAGAGCACAAGGGATCTGCGACCAGAAACACCTGGCTGCCGAGCTTCAGCATGTCAAGCAGGTGCTGCAGGACAACAAGCTCAGCGTGCCGCGTCAACGTCGCAGGGACCGAGTGAAACCAGCCACAGTCGAGCGTGTAACTGCCGTGTTACCATATGTCAGAGGAGTCACGGACAAGATTGGCTATATTTTAAAGCGAGCTTCAATTAAGACTTTTTTCAAGCCGCCCAAGAAGATAAGTCAATTCCTACCACCTGTCAAGTGCAATATCCCTCTACAAGATGCAGGAGTATACAAGTTAGATTGTGAATGTGGTCTCTCTTATATAGGTCAAACAAAGAGATCAGTGAAGACCCGCGTGAAGGAACATATAGCTGACTTGAAACATCAGCGCACTAAGAAGTCTGCAATCTGTGACCATGTTTTGGATCATCCCAACCATTACATCAGATTCGATGAACCTCAAATCCTCGCCAAAGAACACCGATTCCTGCCAAGGATGATTCGCGAGGCTATTGAAATTAAAAAACATCCTAATTTTAATAGAGAAGATGGTTGGGTAGTACCACCTGCCTGGGATCCTATTATCAATAAAATTAAACCAAATCCCAGGCGAACCACTAGAAGACTTCAAGATACAGTGAGCTCTTTCTGCGTAGATCGGACCATTAATAATAATTAAAAAGTTGTGGGTACCATGTGATAGCTGTGACATTTGGACGTCTGTCATCTTAGTCCTCCCGTGACCATGACTGCTGCAAAGCGGTCGAAACGTCGGGAATAAACAAGCAAATAATAAACGCGATAAATTCCGTAAAACCAAGTTTTAATAAATGTGTAACATTCGCGGAAATATAAGAAATCATTATGTGAACCAGTACGGACTGGAAATCGCAAATAAAATTCGCCGACTTGAAGATCTCAAGACTAAGCGCGCAAGATTTATAACATCGCTAAACTTCTTGAAGAGGTGCAGAGATCATAACCTTATTCCTACGTGTGTCAAAATTTCTACCAAGAAGGACATACGGGGAAGCGCCAAGATCTTAAACGAGGCAAGTAAAAAGTTATTACGAAGGGTAATTCATCAAAAACGTTCCGATCTATGTACCATAAATAAAACCATAGACGATTCATCCAGTGAATTAAAAATAGTTTTAACGTCATTTGATTTTAATAATTGCATCGAGATTTTAAATAAGCGCGAAACAACTAAATATAATCAATGCAAAAATAAACAAATCGAAAAATATCAAAAATTAAATAAACTAAATTTCAAACGTCAGTCTCAACGCTTGAACCAATCGCGACCGTTGACAAGCGACTCGGATAATAGATTACGCGCGGTCTATAACCTGTCAAAACAAACACTGGATGAATCTACTCTGAAGGTATTATCGAAGGGCTTAAATTTCGCTATAACACCGCGAAAAATACCGTATGAAGAAATTATCTGTAGTGTTGAGGACTGCCTGTTCAAAAATAAAGTCGTCAAGGAAGATTTGGAGGCAATACGTCAAGACATCTCGTCTATGTTACGTCGAAGTTCAATGCCTAAACCGAATCTCCCTAAAGATGAATTTATAGCGTTGAAGACCCTACGCAACAGATCAGAACTCACGATCCTTCGCGCAGATAAAGGTAATGCTACGGTGATAATGGACACCCCAGACTACAATTTTAAAATACAACAACTTTTATCGGACGAAAATACGTATAAAAAGGTTAAAACAGACCCCACAACTAGCACGCTTAAAATAACTAGCGAGTTAGTAAAGAAACACTCCGAAAAATTGAGTCTGGACATAAACTCGATAATACCTTCTTGCCCTAAATCACCGAAACTGTATGGGTTGCCGAAAATACACAAACCAGATGCTCCTCTACGTCCTATCGTGAGCCAGATCGATTCACCAACTTATAGATTGGCTCAACATGTAGCGAAAATACTCTCACCGCTAAGAGGACACACAACAGCACATACCAAGGATTCTTACCAATTTGTCAGTGAGATTAAACACCTACATCTCACTGATAATGAAACTATGGTCAGCTTTGATGTCCAGTCACTATTCACATGTCTACCTGTAGATGACTGCATCTCAGTTGTTAGTAGAAAGTTAGCAGATAATAACATGCAGACAGAATATGCTGAATTACTCAAACATTGCCTTACATCTGGCTACCTATTGTGGAAGGAACAGTACTACAGGCAAGTAGATGGTGTGGTGATGGGCTCTCCAGTATCTCCCATAGTCGCTGACTTATATATGGAAGATTTTGAGGAAAAAGCCCTCAGTACCTCTCCAGTAAAACCAAGGTTCTACAAGCGGTATGTAGATGATACTTTCACAATATTACCATCTGATAAAGTAACTGCATTTCTTGATCATCTTAACTCCATAAACCCTAAAATACAATTTACTATGGAGTTAGAAGCAAATAACTGTCTAGCTTTTCTAGATGTTTTAGTAATAAGAAATCCTGACAACACCCTAGGTCATAGTGTATTCAGAAAAAAGACCCATACAGATAGGTATTTAAACGGGGACTCTCACCACCATCCATCACAGTTAGCTACCGTGGGAAAATCTTTGTTTCAGAGAGCACAAGGGATCTGCGACCAGAAACACCTGGCTGCCGAGCTTCAGCATGTCAAGCAGGTGCTGCAGGACAACAAGCTCAGTGTGCCGCGTCAACGTCGCAGGGACCGAGTGAAACCAGCCACAGTCGAGCGTGTACCTGCCGTGTTACCATATGTCAGAGGAGTCACGGACAAGATTGGCTATATTTTAAAGCGAGCTTCAATTAAGACTTTTTTCAAGCCGCCCAAGAAGATAAGTCAATTCCTACCACCTGTCAAGTGCAATATCCCTCTACAAGATGCAGGAGTATACAAGTTAGATTGTGAATGTGGTCTCTCTTATATAGGTCAAACAAAGAGATCAGTGAAGACCCGCGTGAAGGAACATATAGCTGACTTGAAACATCAGCGCACTAAGAAGTCTGCAATCTGTGACCATGTTTTGGATCATCCCAACCATTACATCAGATTCGATGAACCTCAAATCCTCGCCAAAGAACACCGATTCCTGCCAAGGATGATTCGCGAGGCTATTGAAATTAAAAAACATCCTAATTTTAATAGAGAAGATGGTTGGGTAGTACCACCTGCCTGGGATCCTATTATCAATAAAATTAAACCAAATCCCAGGCGAACCACTAGAAGACTTCAAGATACAGTGAGCTCTTTCTGCGTAGATCGGACCATTAATAATAATTAAAAAGTTGTGGGTACCATGTGATAGCTGTGACATTTGGACGTCTGTCATCTTAGTCCTCCCGTGACCATGACTGCTGCAAAGCGGTCGAAACGTCGGGAATAATTAAACAAATAATAAACGCGATAAAATCCGTAAAATCGAGTTTTGGGAAAATAACACTTTAATATTGTTGCTTTCATCTTTGGTCTCTTTTAAAATTCTCCTTTCTTAGTTTGCAAAAATCTGCTTTTTGCTATTCTTTGCTGTTACCACCTTCTGGGGGGGGGGGGGGGGGGGGGGGGGGGGGGGGGGGGGGGGGGGGGGGGGGGGGGGGGGGGGGGGGGGGGGGGGGGGGGGGGGGGGGGGGGGGGGGGGGGGGGGGGGGGGGGGGGGGGGGGGGGGGGGGGGGGGGGGGGGGGGGGGGGGGGGGGGGGGGGGGGGGGGGGGGGGGGGGGGGGGGGGGGGGGGGGGGGGGGGGGGGGGGGGGGGGGGGGGGGGGGGGGGGGGGGGGGGGGGGGGGGGGGGGGGGGGGGGGGGGGGGGGGGGGGGGGGGGGGGGGGGGGGGGGGGGGGGGGGGGGGGGGGGGGGGGGGGGGGGGGGGGGGGGGGGGGGGGGGGGGGGGGGGGGGGGGGGGGGGGGGGGGGGGGGGGGGGGGGGGGGGGGGGGGGGGGGGGGGGGGGGGGGGGGGGGGGGGGGGGGGGGGGGGGGGGGGGGGGGGGGGGGGGGGGGGGGGGGGGGGGGGGGGGGGGGGGGGGGGGGGGGGGGGGGGGGGGGGGGGGGGGGGGGGGGGGGGGGGGGGGGGGGGGGGGGGGGGGGGGGGGGGGGGGGGGGGGGGGGGGGGGGGGGGGGGGGGGGGGGGGGGGGGGGGGGGGGGGGGGGGGGGGGGGGGGGGGGGGGGGGGGGGGGGGGGGGGGGGGGGGGGGGGGGGGGGGGGGGGGGGGGGGGGGGGGGGGGGGGGGGGGGGGGGGGGGGGGGGGGGGGGGGGGGGGGGGGGGGGGGGGGGGGGGGGGGGGGGGGGGGGGGGGGGGGGGGGGGGGGGGGGGGGGGGGGGGGGGGGGGGGGGGGGGGGGGGGGGGGGGGGGGGGGGGGGGGGGGGGGGGGGGGGGGGGGGGGGGGGGGGGGGGGGGGGGGGGGGGGGGGGGGGGGGGGGGGGGGGGGGGGGGGGGGGGGGGGGGGGGGGGGGGGGGGGGGGGGGGGGGGGGGGGGGGGGGGGGGGGGGGGGGGGGGGGGGGGGGGGGGGGGGGGGGGGGGGGGGGGGGGGGGGGGGGGGGGGGGGGGGGGGGGGGGGGGGGGGGGGGGGGGGGGGGGGGGGGGGGGGGGGGGGGGGGGGGGGGGGGGGGGGGGGGGGGGGGGGGGGGGGGGGGGGGGGGGGGGGGGGGGGGGGGGGGGGGGGGGGGGGGGGGGGGGGGGGGGGGGGGGGGGGGGGGGGGGGGGGGGGGGGGGGGGGGGGGGGGGGGGGGGGGGGGGGGGGGGGGGGGGGGGGGGGGGGGGGGGGGGGGGGGGGGGGGGGGGGGGGGGGGGGGGGGGGGGGGGGGGGGGGGGGGGGGGGGGGGGGGGGGGGGGGGGGGGGGGGGGGGGGGGGGGGGGGGGGGGGGGGGGGGGGGGGGGGGGGGGGGGGGGGGGGGGGGGGGGGGGGGGGGGGGGGGGGGGGGGGGGGGGGGGGGGGGGGGGGGGGGGGGGGGGGGGGGGGGGGGAGTCAGAGGCTTGGTCATCACATAAGCTTGAACGGCATGTTAAACATAGAATTTGGTTGTGGGAGATGGGCCTCTCCAGTATCTCCCATAGTCGCTGACTTATATATGGAAGATTTTGAGGAAAAAGCCCTCAGTACCTCTCCAGTAAAAACCAAGGGGTTCTACAAGCGGTATGTAGATGATACTTTCACAATATTACCATCTGATAAATAGTAAACTGCATTCTTGATCATCTTAACTCCATAAACCCTTAAAATACATTTACATGGAATTAGAAGCAAAGAAACTGTCTAGCTTCTAGAGTTTTAGTAATAAGAAATCCTGGTGATAACACCCTAGGTCAATATTTGTATTCAGAAAAAAGACCAAAAAGAGAGGTATTTAAACGGGAACTCCTCACCACCACATCACAGTTAGCTACCGTGGGAAAATCTTTGTTTCAGAGAGCACAAGGGATCTGCGACCAGAAACACCTGGCTGCCGAGCTTCAGCATGTCAAGCAGGTGCTGCAGGACAACAAGTCCGGTGCCGCGTCAAGTCCAGGACCGAGTGAAACCAGCCACAGTCGAGCGTGTACCTGCCGTGTACCATATGTCAGAGGAGTCACGGACAAGATTGGCTATATTTTAAAGCGAGATTCAATAAAACTTTTTTTCAAGCGCCCAAGAGATAAGTCCAATTCCTACCACCTGTCAAGTGCAATATCCCTCTACAAGATGCAGGAGTATACAAGTTAGATTGTGAATGTGGTCTCTCTTATATAGGTCAACAAAGAGATCAGTGAAGACCCGCGTGAAGGAACATATAGCTGACTTGAAACATCAGCGCACTAAGAAGTCTGCAATCTGTGACCATGTTTTTGGATCATCCCAACCATTACATCAGATTCGATGAACCTCAAATCCTCGCCAAAGAACACCGATTCCTGCCAAGGATGATTCGCGAGGCTATTGAAATTAAAAAACATCCTAATTTTAATAGAGAAGATGGTTGGGTAGTACCACCTGCCTGGGATCCTATTATCAATAAAATTAAACCAAATCCCAGGCGAACCACTAGAAGACTTCAAGATACAGTGAGCTCTTTATGCCGTAGATAGGACCATTATTAATAATTAAAAGTTGTGGGTACCATGTGATAGCTGTGGGACATTGGACGTCTGTCATCTTAGTCCTCCCGTGACCATGACTGCTGCAAAGCGGTCGAAACGTCGGGAATAATTAAACAAATAATAAAACGCATTAAAATCCGTAAAATCGAGTTTTATAAACTCTACATATTGTTTGCTTTCATTTTGGTCTCTTTTAAATTCCTTTCTAGTGCAAAAATCTGCCTTTTTGCTATTCTTGCTGTACCTTCTGGTGGACTTTGGATAGTTAGTTTTGAATGGTAGTTGACAATATATCTTCCTTCTTTAATTCTCTTAACTGTTTGCCTTGTAACTATCTTCACATAGCCTTTCTTCTTGGGTATTTTCTTTTAGAGTTGTTGTATCGATTTCCCAAATGCTTCCAAACATACTTCCATATTTAAATGCATGACCAGAAAAAGAACTCATTTGTTGGGGATTGTAAACGTTCCCCAAATAGAATCCACCCTAATGCACTTCCTTGGCACAAAGGTGTTCCCAATGTGCCTTTGATTAATCCCGGTTGATTATTTGGGCATATTTCTGTAAAACCTAGAAGTAAATCAATTTGACCTGGTGTGTCATAACTCGGGATGCCATTGTATTCCTCCAGGTCGGGGCCCAGTTTTGTACAGTAATTGTTTTTGATGGAATCGAGTAGTCAGAGGCTTGGTCATCACATAAGCCTGAATGGCATGTTAAACATAGAATTGGTCGTGATTGAAAACTTGGAGCTGAACTACTGATTTACATTGTTCTTGTAGATCCACGCCAATCCACTTCCTCGCGCTGGCATGTCGAGCAAGTTTGAGAGATGTTGAGCATGCCTTCTCACTCAGGAAAGATGCTTGTGAGGGGGGGGCCATGTGAAGACTTGATCAATAGCGCCCTCAGAACAATGGGTGACCTGGTACTTTGTGCTGTCACCATGGCAGTTGCAAGAAGCGCTTAACCCCTGCCTGGATGTGTGTGCGTTGTTGCGATGAATCCTTGTGTTAACAGGACTTCTTCTGTTCAGGCTACATTAGCTTTGTGTTGCTGAAAGTTGGCTGTGGAGTAGTGCTTGGTGAGCCGTGCTTGGACATGATTGTACCAAAGAGCACTTTCGTTTTGTAGATGAAGAGCAGTCTATGATGGCGTTTGTGGACATATTCTACACGAGACAGGAACACGGCCATCTTGAGGATGGAGGTCCCCATTACAGACATGTTGAAACATAAGTTATTATTCTCGACATAATTCCTCTTTCGCTGGGTGACATCTTGGTAAAGATTTTAAATGACATAATCTGTGATTCTCCTTACACAGGATACAGTCTGATTGAAGTTGTATCGGTAGTTAGTTGCCTGTATAGTTCGTGACGAATATCTGTCTCGATTGGTACATGCAATGTAGTGCGTAATTAATTCCAAGAGTGCGATAT
>JAGSMW010000049.1:17500-191455 GCA_029286795.1 Byasa hedistus | reverse complement strand
TTCTTGGAACATACCCGGAAAGTCAGATGTAGGTCTTTCGCCACTGGACTATTTTGAATTCAATCGGTTTTATAGCTCAGCCACTTTTCTTTACAAGCGTGTCAGAAAAAAAAATTGTACAGTAAGATCAGAAAGAAGCATTAATTACCAATGCGCAAGGGTGGTATTATGAAATATCTATAGACTACGTTGGCAATGTTGCAAATGTAATTCCGTATACGAAGAAACACCAATCCGCAACGTTATAAGACTTCTACGACGCCTTAAAGTTATTTATTATAGAAATTTTGTAATTAAAGATACGGGTAAAAATAATAAATACTATATATAAACTATAAATGCTATTTTATATTGAATGCAATACTAAATGAGTGACCAGTAGTGATCCAACGCGAGGTATATAAGCGGCGACTGTTCCCGGTTTATGAACAAAAGCCGGCCATTTCTGATTTAGTTTACGATCTATGGCTTCATCTTTATTGTATCGCATCTGCTATGCGGACGCCGCTGTTCGTTAACCACTAGAATATGTCTCCGTAGTGACCTGGGAGATTTAATGGAAGATTTGCTATGTTCACGGCAAGTACACATCATACTTTATAACTGGTGGTAGGTCGCTGTTAAAGACCGTCTAGGTAGGTGACACCGCAGCTCCTATTGCAACCGCAAAAAAGTAGTGTGCAAACATTACTGTGTTCCGGTTCGAAGGGATCTGTAAACTAGAGAAATTACTGGCGTAATGAGACTTAACACCTCATGTCTCCGGCGACGAGCGCAATGTGGTGCAGTGTGTACCATCTTAACTTGGGCAAGCGTATCACTTACCATCAGGTGAACGTCTCTCTCGTCGCTTAATAGAATAAAAAAGCATCCTCTAACCACTACACCAAAATAAAATTGCTAGAGTTATACGTAAATTAAAATAAACTTAACTAACAGCTCTATTGCCAAAGACTACCTAATGTTTTAACGGAAGTGTGAAAAGATTACTATTAGCTTAGTTGATTAAAGAAATAAAATGTCAATATATTTACATACAGTTAAGTCTGTTGTAATTTTAAATAACTCCCACGCTTGTCTCAAAAAGTTTTAAATTTTTAACATGCTGAATCTCAACCACCGTATTTATTTCTTCATTAATTTTAAAACCTGCCTGTGTTATATCGTACAAAACTATTTTTAATAAGATTCTAAAGTAACCTGTAACACTCCTGTTGACACTTCTGAGCCTGCGTGTAGCCGTTCCCTCGTATATTTTTCTTAGCGTCGACTCAGGTATAAAACTTAACCACTACCAAGATTAAAATTCATTGTTAAGTCTGCTTACCGCAGTAATTTCACAAGCTACAGCCCCCTTTCGAACAGGAACACTTTCCACACTGTTTGAGGGCACTACACACACCTAGTTGTATCTGGCAACAGGCTACAGTATAACTACTAAAATCGATGACAATAGATGACAGCAATTTTCATGGAGATGTGACATTCATCAACAAGCAATTGTCCAGTGTCTGATATCCAGTGTGGATAAATTCTAGACTTTTAAAAGATGGCCCCAATTCCCACCATTGGTTAAATTAAGGATTAGTTAAATATGAAATAAATGTATTAAAAATAAATGTAGTAATACATTTTATCGTTATGTAATTTGTGTTAGAGTCACTTGATATGATACTGAACTTGTTGAAATGAATGACACGTTGGTGGTTATCATAATTATATGTAATTCAATTAGAGTTAACTTCTTCGCTATTCTTACGAATATTTCCTATATGGAAGTTGAGTTTAGCTGCAATTACGTAGTGATATCGTCGTTATGGTGGAGCTAAGAGGACGTAAGGTATACTATTACCCGCAGCTGTTCGACCGCCGTTCACCAATTCCGATGTTTAACTATTCAATGTACAGTTAACTAAACGCGTAATATCTTCATAGACATACAGATCTGTATTAAACGACGAAATTGATAAACTTAATAAAAAAAATAGTAAAGATTGAGATTAATGCGAATTGTTTTGACTTCTTGGTATTTTTTTTTTTGAAGTGTTGCCAAAACACTTAAAAAAATTTTAATCTCCATCTTCATACAAAGTTGCGACGGAACAAGTACACCTGGTCGCTAGTTATGCTGCTGCTCATAAAATTAAGTTGCTAAATAATACATAATAATACAGAAAGACCATGATAACTTAGTTTGTAAGTGGGTAGGAATATTGTGATTCGATTAGGCGGAGCTGCAATCTCCACTACGCTTGAGATGACAGTGAAGAAACACCTTGTTTTTCTCGTTATCAGAAAAAGAAAGACCCAGCAGTGGGAACGTTGAGGTTTTAAATTATTAATTATATCATTAAATCCCAGAGTTATGTCTGTGTAGATAGTTGATATAAAACCAATACATAACTCGTTACCAAACGAAAGTTCAAAAAGTTATTAAAATGAATTATATAAAAAATTCGAATCTTTGAGAAAAGCCATGACCGACGATGATGATGATTTTCACTCAAAAAAAAAGTAATTAATTTATTTTTCAATATATTTGACAAGTTGATAATGACTTTAAAATACACGCTTCTAATATATATATATACAACTGTAGACTTAAGTATAAAAACAAGTGTAGAGGTAGCTCTTCATGTAATTGTGAACAAGAAAAGAGGGAAAGCTTAATTCACTTATTATAAGAATGTCTTACATAGTGCACAAAAAGAAGAAAAAATATAAATTAAAGAAGAAATAACTGCGGATAAAATGCATGAATATTTGTTAAATAAAGCCTCGGGTACAACATTTTTAGATTTCTGCAAAGATATAGCGAATAAAGTGGTTAAAAGGAAATTATGTAAATAAGATAATAATTAATTAAAGATAAAAACACGATTGGCGTACCATGCCAAAATGTACAATAGCGGAAAAAAGTCGCTGTTAATCTTGTTCACAGCCGTTGTAACATTTAAGATTTCGAATAGGAAATATATAATGTTTATTGTTGCGATGAACGAACTTCCCGCTAAACATTCGTATCGGAAACTATTTAATAAGTCAACGTGCACCCGCCGCAGACGGGGCCGGGGGCTGGGGCTCGGGTGGTTCGTAATTACCGTACTGCAATGAACTGAAACCGAATTCACAAACAAATTTCCCACTAATTCACCAATTCGGCTTGCGGACGAGCTGACGCGCTTTGTATTTGCCAATTTGGCCACTTCAATGCTCACGGTATATAACATATTTTAAGTACCAAATGATTATAGGAATTTAATAAACCCTGCAGTTGCGGCGCTGAAAGCTCACTGGCTGGTTTATAATAACCATTGCGCTTTGTTTTATATCAACTAAGCGACGATACCGAGACGTTCACCTGATAGTAAGTGATACGCTCGCGCATAACGTGTCACTAGTAAAGATAATATACACTGCACCACACTGCGCTCGTCGCCTTGAGACATTGGCATCAATACACACAAAGAAAAGTATCAAGTTCTTAACATTGCATAGTATGTTGTGAAGCTTGCCACCAACACCCGTAGCAATTACCACGACCACTCTGTCAAGAGTGACAACGACGAAGAAGAATATGATGTTTAATAATTGATAGTTTTTTTTACGCCTACATATAAGTAATGCTTAGACTTAAGATGCACAATGTTTTCTATAACGTTTTGTTTTATGTTCTATAATTTATGTATTGTGTAATATTTTTTGGAGACCTAATAAATAAGTAAGTATATGACTGATGGTTGGTCTCTGTTGCCGGAGACCGTCTAGGTAGGTAAACCGCAAGTCATATTTCAGCACACAAACAGTAGTGTGCAAACATTACTGTGTTCCAGTATAGAAGGCGCCGAAAGCTAGTGAAATTCAGAAACGCCAATCAAACTATATAGAATGAGAATTATGACGACAGAAATTGTCTCCTAGCCAAATTTCATTTTGCAGCAATTTATATCAAATATCACTACCTTATGTATGTAACAAACTGACCGTAGAAAAGAAACATGTAACTATTAATAAATTCTTTGATTACCTGTGTAAGGCAACGCTGGAATCTAATTCGGGAACTCTTTATTAGGGAGCGATGCTTAAATTCAAAAGCACTTGAAAAGCTTAACAACAAAGCTCGCTGCGGGCCCATTGTGATCAGCTTTCGCTTTGTATCATGTCAGATTAATTTTATTTCAGTCATTAACCTGTACATATTACGTCATAAATTCATTGCCTATAATATTATTATTAAGCAGATTTAACAAATGCTTATTATAAACAACTTCCGCTCCATGTTAAGATGTTTTTTTTTGTGTTTAAATCTCGTTCCCCTTGGTGCGTTTGGGCCAAGGATTCGTTTACAATATTTTTCATCTAATTTTACTACCTTTCATACTTCTTCTTCCATTCCTGTTCTCTTTATCATTCTAATTCTCTTTGTCACTCATCATCTCTTATACCCTTTTAGCTCTACCTTCTCATTTCATTCCATTCCTTCCCTTCCATACTTCGTGCTTAATGAATTGACCACCATTCTTTCTTTATTAATTTTACAGTATTCCTTATTCTATTTACATTTTCCTTATTCTATTCTTATTTCTGTTTCTCAATACATTTCCATTTCCTTACTATCTAATATCACAATTTCTTTTACAGTTTACATTTCACTACATTCTAATATCACATTTCCAATTTTCCTACTCTACTTCTATATCTTATTACATTCTCTAGATCTTATTCTCCTCTATGATACTGCTTATGGCCATCCTTCAAAATTTCAAAAATACGTTTCTTTTCTTTTTGTCCTTCATTTGTTAAGATGTTAGAGTGTCTTCACTATGTAATGTATGTAATCTATGCATGTTTTTATATATCCACCGCCCTTTGTGCAATTAGTGGTACCCGGTGCACGCGCTGGGTACATCAATAAACGCGTCAGTCGCAAGACACGCCTAACCGTGATCACGTCTTTTTATTCCGCTAACACGTTAACCTGATACATACTACACTACTGAGCAAGATTTCTTTAAAACTTGTTGATAATTCAATTGTAATGTAATAGATCGTTTAAAAGTAATAAACTTAAGACATTGCAGTTAAAGTTTGTGATCAAGAATTCATAAAAACTGTAGCGGTAAATAATTGATGAATAAATAGATTTCAAAGTTCTTCATTCAGGAGTATTTCAAAAGTTACACTGAACGGGTACGGTTAACTTTTTAAATTAAAACAAGGCTGTAGCTGAAGTGCACGATTTACCTTTAACTTTACGTTGAACCAGTGTTCTAACTTTTTTTTAAAGTTTTGTTAAAGTATACAATGTACTCGCTGAAAGTGAAGGAGTTTTGTGCAGCGATAAGTACAAATGTTTTACCACAGGTAGTCATCGTCGTACAAATGAGATCAGTTTGGTTAGTTTTACATTGAACATCATTAACTTTATTATTTTAACTTTTTCTTGGCATAGTAGACTTGTAACATAGAAGTCTCTGGTTCGTTTCTACTTAACTAGCTACCACTGTCCCATCGTGTATCTCAATTAAGTTTTTTCTCCTTTCTTCGAAACTGTTATTTTAATGTATCTCTATATAATAATATATAGACATAAATATTTATGAAGGATTCAATTAAAGCATATATAGATTACTTAATGCGATATTGATTTATCAATATATACATGCAATTCACAAGTAGACGAACAGTGTCTCGTGCTGCAGGCAATTTCCAGGCAACGCCTTTCAAACCGGAACACAGTATTGTAGTAAGCTGCTGGTACCTACCTGGAGGGTAATAAAGAATCAGTAAGTAATTATTTGAAAGAAAGATTTATCATAAATAATTTTCTTTGTAACTGCCGGAGAAAATTGTATTTGTATTTTTAACAAAGTTACAACTCTGTTCGCTGAACTCTTTGAACAAAGCGAAAGATGCTTTCTTTCTGATAGATTAGGGAAGAAAACCATGTTGCTATTTCTTCCTTGAAATCTTCTTAGGAAATACATTCTAATTTATAAAATCATTAAAAGTTATATAAAAAAACTAAATATTAATTACGTATGCGTATTATTAAATAATGCAAGTCGTAATAGCTCATTTTAAAGTGCGGTATACGTTAGACGGCTAGCAAAGGCGCGGGTTCGAGTCCAGCAGAGCTTGAGCAAATGATTATGTTTTTTTTATTCTACGCGGTGTCCAGATGAAGGAGACGTTCACCTGATGGTAAGTGACACGCCATATCGATGTGGCGGTGGTTAAGATGGTGTACACTGCACTCCATTGCGTTGGTCGCCTTGAGCCCTGGGATGCTAAGTCTCGTTACCCCAGTCATTTCTGTTTCGCAGTTGAAATAAGAGCTGCGGTGGTACCTACCGAGACGGTCACCAGCAACAGAGACCTACCACCAATAAAAGAAGTACCTGGAACAGAAGCTTTAGTACACATTAAACATCTCCTACCCCACAGCCTTGTATTAAGTTATAAATAGATACATTATTGAAGAAAAGTATGATGAAAAAGGAGAAAATTTGTTTTTTTTTTTTTTTGGAAACGATGAACAGTTTAATTTTTTTTTTAATAACAGCTTGGTCCCTACATTTTCATTTCATCAATCTGTTATCCAATTTCCTTTAATTCCCGCGGGCAACGGGCGTCGGTAAGTTCGTACAGGCCTTCACCTATAGTTATATAAGCCACTGAAGGGCACCATGAATTATATGATAAAAACATAATTGTTTTGTTACTTCCTCGAACGTAAGTGATGTTGTTTCTATTTAATTTCCGGTAATCAATTAAAAGATACTTAAGCTCCGTTCTATCACTACTTCATGAACGCAATATTGCAATAGGCAGATTATGTGGTATTTTGGCATAATCAAAAATATCGTCGAACAAAGCTTTAACCATAACTGCTTATCAACATAATGTCTACAAGCAACTTTAACAAAAAAATCTAAGACGACCTGAAAAGATATAAAATCTCAATACAAATTATTAACTGGTGCAAAATATAACACAAATTACAAATTTATCCGGTCTCACTAGGTTTTACTTTTACCTGCAAAAAAAATCGAGCAACTCTGTAAACCTGAAACAAATGGTATTTCGTGTTAAGAACTTCTTCTTTGTTGTCGGTAAAAAAAATCGCGCAATAAAGAAACAGCAGAAAAGACAGGAGCCACTGAAGTTAAACAGCGCAAGATGGTGCTCAGTAGAACACGTTACAAAAGACGTCCAGCGTGGGTAGAGATTCTGATGATGATTGATTCCAATCTTTACTAGTTTGAGGGGCAAGTGAAGAAGAAGAAAGCAAACAAACTGTCCAGCTATATTATCAGTGGCGACCGAAGTCTACAGTTTTATTTCTTCGTTGTACTTTTCTCGTTTGAGCAATGAGTGTTTCAGCGTTGCCGAAAGGGTCATAAATACAATATCTACTGTATTATACTGCGAAACAAATCACGATATTCTCAGCATCTTCCCTGAATAATAATATGAAGAAAAAAACAATAAATAACCGAAAGGCATAAAATGTTTCGGGCTCTCGAGAGAAGTCGCTGAAACTACTTTGGTACTTTTGACTTTCATTTTATTTCGGCATAAGTTTTAAGTCGAATATATATTATTATTCTTCTCTCAACTTTTTATAACTTCACAAGAAATGTTAAAAAGCGTTAGTTTATGTAAAAAATTACTAAGGGGAGATCTATAATCTATAATAATGATATAAAGGAGCAATGAGGTGTGGCAGCCTTTATCATCTGGATGCTGTTGGAACTGCTTCGTAAGCGCTGCATCACAAACGCTAATTTCTAGCACAAAACTAAAGTAATAATAAAGCTCTCTTATTGCTCCCACCGCTGGGACTCGGGGTCTTCTCTGGAGAGGGAGAGGCGAAGCCTTTCACATACATTATGATACCTGCCGCTCTAATATGTGATCCATAAAAACTACATTTACTTTAAAACGCTTTATTAATTTTTTCTATTTATATTACGCATTTTATGTTAAGAAACATTTTCTAATTCAATCTACCGGTAACAACTATTACAAAAGATTTACGTACACATTTATTAGCCGCGTAATTCCCAGACGGTGTCCCATTTTAAAGCCAATAACGAAGACTATTGTCAGAACAATTTAAATACTAGAAAAATGGTTACTCCGAATCGGTGCCGGGCCATTTGATTAGTCAAATTAAAATATTTTCTTTTACTTTAACTTTACCCAATTTAAACTAGCAGACAAAAGTGTCTTCATTAAATACACGCAGAAATCAACACCAAATGAGTAAATTCTACAATATAATGTTGTATACGCATTTGAATCTATCATCGTGTCTGAAATCTAGGATTTATGTCTAGTTACAAAAAATACAGAATACAATTTTCTTTCATTTTTCCTAGTCGCGCAAGCTACGTAAACGTCGTATTGGGGGACGAACCAATTCATAAAAAACGATTTTTAGAGAATACTTACAAGCGACGGTAGACGCGTAACTTCAGACGAGTTTGCTTATGAAACTTTTCTATATGTTAAATGAAATAAACATATCGCGGTAATATAAGAATAAATAGAAAAGAAATGCCTTAAATTGCTCGTTTGCTTGCGGTTAAACGATAAGGGTCAAATTGAATTATCTACTCATTTGACGTTTGATAGAATTAAGCGCAGCCTTGTTTAGATCCGACCTCAGGAATTGGCGGTTCAAAGGGACGAGAACAAATTAAGAAATCTATTTGCAGTGATATTTTGTATTGTTTTAATATTACGAATAACAAAGAAGTTACTAAAATTATCACCTACTTAGCGAATGTTTTTCGTATAATTAGAAATAAAAGTAGAGATCATAAATAAACTCTTATTTTTCTTCCAGTTTTTCCCTTCGTCTAATATTAAATTATTTGGGAATGGTATAACACCTCTTATTAATACAGCTATGCTTATGCTTCATGTATATAATTTTAAAATACATTCAACTATCCTCGCTTTAAATTATCCTCATCTTTTTAAATGACATTAAAAAAACATCCAACAAAAATTCCGACTATAAACATTACTAATATTATAGTCCCCTGTATTTTTCAAAGCACACAAACTGTAATACCGTTTACTGCATAAAAAAACGGTAAAAGATTTACTGAAAACTACCCGAAAACTTCGTAACAGAATATCCCGAGGATTACTGAAATTATATAAACATATCGAGTACGAAAATCCGCAATCGTAGAAAAATGTTTTGGAGTCCTTTCAAAGTCGGTGGGCGAATTCACTTGTTATTAATGTATTCACTGTTTATAAGCTCACGGAAAAGTAATAAAACGAAAAAAGATAAATAGATGTAGGGTAAAAACTAGATAAAAGAAATAAAGGTAAACAGACATGTCTTTAGTAAATTAGTATTGTACACCAAAATTTTAAAATCTCTAAATTTCACTATCACCGAATTGTTTAGACCCAAGTTAATTTATTTGTTTATGTATTACTATTAATGTGATCTAATCATAGACGTCAATAATATAATTATAATTAGTTCTCGTAAACTTCCCACCGCTGGGATTCGAGAGCTTCACAAGAAATCTAAGCAGGTTATCGATCACGCTGAACAAGTGCGGGTTCGAGGATGCCATAAATCCACGAAAGCTGTTGTCCTTGATACACGTCGGTTTTCTCACCATATTTTCCCCTGCCAGAATATAATCTGATCTCCAATATTTAACTATTTCCACTCACCAAATAAAATAATTTAGAATTTTATACTAGTCTTCGGGTTGGGCCTGCGAGAGGGTTTATATATGCGTTTACATATTCGAGAAATTTAGATTCAAGACGAAAAAGGCAAGACTAAATGTAATAATAAAAGGAACATGAAACTTCTAGACTGGATTGCACTCTCGCATAAATAATAACAAGTCTGTTTAAGAAGTAACAAGCAAAAAACAAAACTCATTTTGTTACGTTTTATCGAGCTCGCGTAGCAGCTGTATCTTAAGTAAAGAAAGAAGTTTTTCATTGATATTGAATCATTGTTCTAAGCTATTTGAAATTGGTATAAGTATTTTATAAAAAATGAACAGCAAATCGTCTTACTTTTATATTTCTCTATTTCAATTTGTTATTTAAACATTTCACCGTTCAAAATAATCACTTCCCCACCCATAAACATCTGCAACGACCCTCAACAAAATACAAATGTCCTAAGAGGCTGGATTATTTTAACTACGATTATTGTATTTGCTTAATAACCCTTATTATTTATATAATACCTTTTTAAATAAAAGTTGCTCAAAATAAGTATATAATAAGAGTTCATCGGCAAATGGCCTCATTTACGCACGCATAGTATTTTCTCGTTTGATTATATATAATACTAGCTGACCCAGCAAACTTCGTTCCGCTTCAAAATCAATTAAAAAAAACGCTTATTGATGATAATTCGAGACTGTTTCAACTTTAGTAAAGAATGTGATGAAAATTTAACCAGAAAAAAATAATTCGTAATCACAAAAAATGCCCGTTATTAATTTGGTTTTTCTATTATATTTAAATGCACATGTTGATTGACCTAAGTCAGGACATCTTATCTTTGGCATTATAAATTGTAGATAATCAAAGTAGGGAAAGTTCTCGCGCACTCAGCGGTAAATAGTGTCACTATCACAAAAGATCAACAAAGTAAAGTTAAGACTTAACTACTATTTTGAACCAATCTGAACTTAGGAAAGTCGTGTTCCTGCTTGAATTCTACAATCGCTGCACACGAACACACTAATTTACTGCATGATACACTCACATTGAACATTCAACTGCATTATGCACTAAAAAAAATTCAACCGAGACAACGCGACCTTTACGCCCAGATTCCCGCTAAAGATCGTAAAATATTATAGTTACATCAGAAATTGTTGGTTGTCAATATCAAAAATATTCTTTTAAATTGTATTTGGTGTCTAAATGACGGGACGAACTTCAAATTTTTGACGTTTTATGTATCTAAAGTAAGGAGACCAGACATCTCGCTTTTAGCGGGACAGTCCTGATTTTTTTACTATTAATCCCGCGTCACGCGACGTTTTTCAAAAGTCCCGACTTTTAGAATTAAGTAAAATTTTAAATTTATGAAAATCATTGTTTTGCGTAACATATTGCTTTTGCTACCCAGTTACATTGTATTTGTCTCTCAAATGATACACTTTGTATCCGTACTGCGTGCTAGCAAGATAATTAAACAAATAAATATTACAAATCTGTTTCTTACCATAGAAAAATAAAGTAAGTAATTTATTTAAATATTTCATAAATGCATAAATTTTCTTAAACTTAGCTTAAAATACTCGTAGTCTTCATATTTTATATTGATGACAAAACGTTTATCACCCACCTTAACCTCGAAAGAAATTTTAGAAAGTAATATACGAATAAAATTTTGCAAATATTTCAAGTCAATCAAACTAATTTACCAAATTCTTGTGAAGATTTTTACAATATTTTACAAAATTACTACAATCTACTCAAACAAATTCACTTACATAAAAAAACATTTATAAACTGTACTTACGTTAAAACTAAAAAAAAATTACGATATTATTATTCCTTCAGAGTTGTCCCGCTTTGCCTATCTAAAAATCTGGTCACCTCAATGAAAAAGAGAAATTGTTGTTTTTACCATATTCCAGGCACTTTTTCCATATTTTCTCACCTTACTAACCTTCCCTGGACTTCCACGAATAATTCAAGACCACATTTAGCCAAATCGGTGCAGCCGTTCTCGAGTTTTAGCGAGACTAACGAACAGCAATTCATTTTTATTATATAGATATATAAATAAACTTTATGACTATTCCGCTCATTATTTTTTAAATGAGAAGAATTTTTGCGATTTCTAATAAAAATCATTAGTAAATTTTTCAGGCGTCATCCGTATCAATACTCGTGAAAATACTGTAACTGAAAAATATACTAACGAAATTGATTTTATAACAATTAATGCTTATTTGCGTGTTTAATATTTTTGATAATTTTTAAGCTTTTCCTTTTAAATATACTTCCACGTTCATTTTAATTTCCTTGTCCTTTATTAATTTTTTTACCAATTTTTAATTGAGCATCTTCAACAACTTGTAGCCGCCGATGTGGTTGCAAAACCAACATCAGCATCATCTCACGCTGGTTCCTAAGCGTTTCTTTTACCAAAGTACCTTAAATAACCAGAATTAAAAGGTCATACCATCTTCCATCTTGAGTTGAATATCCTCTCATTTTTAATGTAAAGCCTCGAATCTTTCAAACGTGGCACAAATCTTTAAAAGGCTGTTATCATCTACATCATTTTGGACAAACTAACTACAAAGCAACTGGAGAAAATTTTCATTATATTAAGGAATATGATACAAAAAAAGTACCAAACACATTTTTGATAAAAAAAAGTTTATTACTCTTGAATTTTCGTTTAATTTATTTTCTTTTTGAGCAAGAAAACAATCACTAAAAATAAAATTGAGAATTCAAACATTTATAAGGAGACGCCATTGATCACAGCGAAGGTAAAGTTTTGTAACGCACACAGTCATACATATACCGACTGTGTGAACAAAGGCCAAGCGAAAACTCCTTGAGCAGTAAGGCTTCGTAATTTATCAGAGCCACAAATAAAAACTTAATCGATAATCTTATTTCAACATACAACAAACCATAGACAAGAAGTAGGCAAACGTTTAGGAAAAAAAACCAATCACAATTAATACAAATGTCATAGAAAACCTAGTTTAAAACTTTTACAATATCAGTCTGGTGTCATAGCCGCTAATTACCTAAAATTTATACACGAAAACAAAAAGATTTCTTATGCCTTCAAGATGAGCGCTTCACTGGATATGTGGCGTGATTCGAGTTTAACATTGTTATGAGAATATAAATTTTGTACATAACTATTTTACTTAATAATAACTTTGTAAAACAGTTGAAATGCAACATGTACCGGCAACGTTCATTAATAACTGTATAAACATTTATATCATCGAAATATTTACAGGTCAGTTAAACAAGGATATTATATCAAAATTAATTTGGATAACAAGAATCCAATGGACTATTATATATGGATTTATAAAAAGGTTAATATGAAGAAAAAATGGTTAGAGATTGTATAAATAATAAAGCTACTACAATTTACAATTACCACAAAATGTATATATTAAAACTTGCGAAAGTAATAATTAGCGTATATTAGCACATCCGAATATTATTACATTTAAATAGTTGTTCACTTAAAAATCGAATTATTGCGAAATTCACTTGTCATTAATAACATCCAAAGTTTTATGCTAAAAATAGCTAGCTACCGTCAACAAGTTAATAGCCACCGTAAATACTATTCAACACACGTGGACAGTATCTGTGTTTAATAATTAACAGGCAAAAAAGCCGCGCTGCAACATTTATGCAGGGAGAAGGAAAGATAAAAAGGGCGAGGGATTCCGCATGAGAGATGTAATTTCAATCAACATCTAATGTGCTTTTAGTTTTTTAGTACAGATTAATATTTAAGAATAAGTTATTGAAAATCAAATACAATTAAAAATGAATTGCGCTGTTACTAAACAAATGCGTTTCTCTTTTTTGGTCTCATTCTCCCCCGTCCTCTTACCTTTTAATATATGCCATTGATTGCTCTTCTATTTTTTAATCGTCAGTACGTTTCCAGTATAATATTTCTAAAGACTATACTTTGGTTTTGGGAGATCTAAAAGTTAGGCATTTACAAGTACATGTACAACGGCTTCACATTTAACCCTGATGTAAACATCTACATTACTATGTACTTTATTATAAGCTAATGGATTATATCATTATTTTAAACACTTAAGAAATAAGTTGACACTTAAAATTTTCCCTTACCGCATATCTTTTTTACTTGAAACAATAATTAAGATATTATCTATTAACTAACGCAGTGGATGGCGTTCGGGAAACTTACATCTTACTTAACAAAGGATATGTAAAAAATTATACGTGAGATAACGACAGCCTTATAAATTCAGCGTAAGTACTTAAACATTAAATCTTACGTTGTGTTATAAGAACCAAACTTAATATTATATTAATTACATATGCAACATAAAAACTTACATTAATACGGTTAATTTATCAAGAGGCAAGATGTTTTAGGAAACGGTTGAGAACGTAGCTGTTGAAATCACACGGGAGTCGAAAGTGTATGGTAAAATAATACCATCTTAACTAGTATATATACTTTGAAACCATACAAATATACATACACAATTCGCAATGATTGTTTCAAGTAAAACTTGTGTACGGGGATGGTTATGTCGGACCGGCCGCTTACACGCAATGCAGCCTACAACAGCGAATTTTAACTACGTATTTCAATGACTAGCCTCTGTATTATAAAATAATTATATTAATTGTTCATTTAAACGTTAACTAGATAAATAGGAGAAAGGGGTGGTGATCCGTCGCGGCGCGAAAAAAAGCATGTATAAATTTGATCAAAACATTTGGCTTTAAACTGGCCTGTGGGCTTACTATTAATAACTATATATAATTTATGTGCAGTGTTACATTTTGTATACCCTAATAGCACGCGGTTCGATTCCGACGAGGGGCACTTTAAGCGGTGAGCCATCCCGTGTACTCTCGCCCAAATTCTCGGACTCCGAACCATCCCTTTCGAAACGAATTAATAAAAAAATTCATCCTACAGTCATATCCAAACATTTGAAGCAAGTATAATGATATATAAGCATAATCATTTGCCATGCTGCGATTAAAATTTTTGATGGATAAAAACTATTATTGTATACTCTTATCGATGTTAATAAACAAAAATATAATATTAATTCGTACAAATGCAAATCTATAGGAACTTAAAACTAAAGCGAACTATCGGTGGATATATGGGCTACGTTACATCGGACTGAGACTCTTCTCCTATACTAAGTGATCTAATTCGTTGCAGATCAAAATGACAGTGATAGATTACTTTGTTTGTTAATACCTTAACTTAATCATCATCGTGAATAACTCTACGATAACTATTTTATCTTTTATAATTAAAATATATCATCCAAACATAGAGCCCCTTTTTTTAAGCATAAATTGAAAACTACATCGTAAACAAACCCGTTAACCAAACCGAACACAGCCCCCCTGATCACATACAGCTATTATAAACCATTTCCAAGTTTACTGATATATTCTATCTGCTTACAAGACTAAAATTAAAATGATATAAAAAAAAAACTTTCCCACTTGCAACAGATTTGTGCATTATAAATGAAAGCTGTAGTTTCTTTGGTAAATTTACTGTGTAAGAGTACAGTTGCTATAAGACTGCTGTAATGGAAATGATGTACATAAATATACAGTTCAATGTGCCCACAACTGGGACTCGGGGCTTTACCACACAATAAGAGAAAACAAGGCCTTATATCGACCATTTAGATCAAGTGCTGGTGGACATCATGTCCACTAAAGCTATCTACGGATCGTGTCGGTTTGCTGCCGATGTTTTCCTTTACCGGAAAACCAAGCTAAGGGTCGAACTCGCCCACTTTCCGACCACTTTACAAACCGAGCTACAACGGATTCGATGTAGTTCAAGTAAATTTATTTTCACTTACAATTGTGTCAAAAAAATGTTAAAAAGCATACCATACTCCGTTACACAACACTAAAACATTCGTTGGTTTTTTTTTATGAAATAAAGATTCTTTGTGTTTGAGATAAGTAAGCACGGTTGCGGTGCACCCCTACTCGAAGGACATGAGATTCGCTGGCAGTGGCTTCTCCATATTATTACTGATCTCCTCTATCTTCGTCACCCAGTGCTTCGCTATTGCATCAGATCCGGTTCTAGAAAAACAAAGAAAAAATGTAAAGAAAATTATGAATTACTAATGATAAGTCTTGTTGCCGCAGACCTTTTAGGAAGTTAACATCGACGCGTCTATTTTAGCCGCCAAACAGTAGTGAACCATATATTACTATTTCCGCTTGAAGCTTGTACAATTATTGGGGTAACGAGACTTAACATCTTATGTCTCACGGCATCAGGCTGTACTGTGTATATCATCATAACTAGCGCTACATTATTCTGGATAGGCGTATCAATTACCATCATGTGAGTGTTTTCCTCTTCGATTCAAGGATTTAAAAATTTAAATACATTTGTATATAAAGAATTTTGGACTAAATAGGTCTGGTACATCTTATTTACTGGCATTATATAGTCGACGGCTATGATTACTTACTTGAACTTGTAGAGAGTACCGGCGCGTCGGTGTAACAGTTGGAAACAGTTGGGGAGCTCAGGTAGCGCCGTCCACCCCGACAGCGGCACCACTTTACAACGCTCGGCGCGAAAATCGTTGCGACTCGTCCTTAACAGACAAAGAAACATACAATTTCAAAATTTATAACTTCGACTATACTTGGATGGAACGACAACATTTTTAACAATTTGAATTGTAAAACCTTATATAAGGAAAGTTGGTAATGACGGTGCTGATTAAAAAATATTACGAACCCTTTAAAAGTTTTAGAGGCGTAGAACACGAGTACAGTTCCTGCGAGTTCCAACCAGAAGCGTTGCCATGACGACAAAGATATCTTCTTGCCCTCCTTCAAAATCGTTTTTCTCCTCACGTAGCTTTCGAAATCGCAGGGCAATGAAACCGCTCTCGAGAGATCGCTGAAATAATAATTTTGATAACGATTTAATAATCTCTACAAAGTAGCATTTGATCGGTAGTAATATGAATAAATAGTATAATATTAATTTATTTGTAGCTATAAACCATATTTTATTGCTTGTTTCATCAACATTGTCCAGCCTATTATTTTCTGCTAATGAACATAGGCCTTCCAAATCAATTTCCAGCGCGACTGGTTCGATCACCTTTTGTTGATACCATTGCTTTCGATCCTTGCCAAGTCGTTGGTCTACCTGGCAGAGTCGTCCCACGCTGCACTTGCCAATACGCAATTTCCACTCGAGAACTTTTCTGCGCCGTGATAAGCCTTGTTATAAGGAGCTATGAGGAAGGAACTCTGTACCTGTGCGGCATACAGGCAAGCGGCGCGGGCGCAATCGCGGCACCGGGTGACTCGAGAAGCGTGTCATCCAACAGGTTTACAGAACCCGTGGGCGTGTCTCCCGCTCCGCGCTCCTCCGACTGCGCCTTGCCGAAGATGCTGTCGCCAACAACAGTCTTAACGTACCCGTAACTCAACACATCCGTACATCCTACACTATATCCTCAATTAATAAAAAATAGTACCTTAAAAAGCTATCGATATAATAAAAAAAAATTGATACGTCAATGAACGACTCGTGCAACAAGAAAAAATATGGATATAGATTATGCTCTTTACAAAAAGAGAAGCGAAAGTGATAACAATTAGTGACACAGTTAGTAGTGAATGAATATTTTATTTATTACTCATGCAAGAACAAAGTAATAAAGTTGTAAAGTAACAATTTAAGAATGCATTTATTTTATTAACATATAAACAAATAACTTTAACAAAATATTTATCATAGCGGAGGTATAAGTTATTGGCTCTTACAGTGGAACCTGCGTATGTATATGTATGAATATTGCTCTTGTTTTGTGCCTAATAAGTATAAATAAAAAACCGTGCATTATTTAAACAAATTAAGCTTTTTACAGTCCGTAAGCTTAGTTACCGTACCTTAATTAGTTGAAAAACAAATAATAAAAATTCTAATGAATTAAAAAAATGTCGGCATCGGAATGAGAAATGAAGTTGCCAATCGCAAGCATTATTTGTTATTCAGATCGGGCAATCTTCTGGTAAACTAAATGCGTATTGAGCTTAACTGTCAATACCAAAGGAGTATCGTGGACCAAAGTAAAACTCAATGAAGTGGTGATAGAGTACGATGAGAAAGAACAGGTATTAGTAACCACTGCCTGATCACTCATACCGAAGCGAAGACAAAACCGACTCGTGATAGCTTAGCCGGGTGATCACAATGAGCCAACCCCGAATGCGTATTGAAGTACAGTGAAGTGAGTGGCAATTCTAAATAATTCATTAACCTGAGCTCCACAGCAGAGATGGATTTGTGAGAGGATGTGAGGTCGACATTTCAATGCGCTGCAGGAATTGTTCTCTCTTTACCCTTACCAACGAGTTTCGGGTAATGCTGCTACGGTAAAGCCGCTAAGGAAAGCAGACTTATCAGTCTGACGTTAACTAGTCTTTATGTTCTGTGACAACTTAAATCGTCATTTGTATCATACGAGGGATACCATACCATATCATTAAAATCAGCCCACTATTCTCACCAGGTCTCTATCATAAGACAAAGACGCGCGCGATTTAACAGACGTCTCCGCTTATCCCAGATAATGCCAAACCATGCGAGTGACTATTGGAATCCATGCAATGCTCCGTGGCTAGTTGTTCCGCCAGGCCGAGACCATGCGTCCGCCAGAAGTGTAGTGGGAAGGAGCTGCGGATAAAGTACATCTAGTACAGATCTATCGGGTAGGCATATAAGAGACAGTTATAATAATACTTAGCGATTCATTGGGCATATATTGTTGACGGGCAATTCGGTAAATGAAACAAACAATGCCGAATGTATATAAGTTATCACATTCCTAACATACCTATAATACAATATTTGACATACAAAATGAAAAAAAGGCATTAATTTGCAAGGCAATAAAACACAAACATGTAATGATGTAACAAGCAAACAACACACACACAAAAGTTGTTCATTATCCACAAAAGCAAACATGCACATACACAATGGCGATATTCTATACAACTTACCAAGACATAATCATACTTTATTTTCCGATATACATTAAGACCACAACTACCCCCTACATAAAAAAATTAAATCAATTGCTATAGAAGTTAACAACAGTAGTAACAAAAACTCATTCGTCGTGGAGATCTTTAGGGAGGCCTATGTCCAACAGTGGATTGGCCGATGATGATGAATAACAAAAACTAATTTAAATAAACTGCCTATTTTATCATTTTAAATAACAGTGAAATTTCTCTTTTATGTATTGTGTAGTAGCTTCATACATCCATACATACTTTTTACTGAAACCTATTTAGATTAAAAGTTTTAGAAGCATTGGTCAGCATATTAATTGACATGTATACTATATATGTAGTAACTTTCAGGGGAAAGTTTTCTTTACTACTTTCTTTCTTAATGTGTAGGTGTGTACCGACCATCCATTCAACGGTATAAATAAATTTAATATACAAGGCAGTCATAGGGGTTTTAGGATTGTAACTTAAAGTATAATACAATGAATGTGGCTTTTAGAAGATTTTTTTTAATTCATTGTTCATTCATTCAAATGCATTGCAGTATTTGCAACACAAAAAATTATGCAACACAAAATCAAAGTTTGTCTCAATTTTTATAAATACTTATTGCTATGATAAAAGACCATTTTATCATTACTACCAATTACCTATTACAATTTATGATTGCTCTATAAAAATATAGTCAATAGAAACTTAACTTAAGTCTATAGATCTATCGACCAGAAAACAACTGCGGACACCTACCAAGATTTTAATATATCTATAGTGTCTATATGTAAATTTATTTCAAATCGTATAAGACAATGTGTACAAAATATATATTTTTTTAGTCGGTACACATTGCTTGTTAGAGATGATCAGAATTGAACGCATAGGTAATATACACAGAATATAAAAGTATATACGTATATACAATTTTCACAAGATCTTAATCAAATATTACAAGTAACTGTGCAAAACAATACCGGCGTGCAATCCTACCGTCGCTAACGAATCGAGAGCAGTTCAACAGCTGGAGGCTGTCACTATTCGCGTAAGATCGCATGCTTGTGCTAAATTAATTTCATTACACAATTCTCGTCTACAAAAACATCAAACGCAAGCCGTCGGCATTAATTCCAAAATGAATGAACTCACCCAACACCAAAATTGACCTTGTGAAAATTTCTTGGCAAACTCGCGCTACGAAACCTAAGTACCCAATGCCGGGGGAAAAATAACGCTATAAGTAAAAATATCGCAAAATAATTTTCACACAAATGAAATAAAATATCGATTATGTCTCGTGGACATCCGGCTGACCGACGAGTACCACAAAAGCCAAGGTTGTTTTCAATTCACATAGATTATACACCCGCAGTGGAACCAGTTTATAATATTTTGCTTGCAATAAAGAATATTTTGCTAACAATTTAACAATCCTCACTGTTTAAATATCGATTTTTCACTCTTACGTATTGGTGGCTAACTTGACTTTAAACCATCGCAGATTAACAAAAAAATCATATTTATAGACACATGAAATTGTAATCAAAGTTAAATCACGAGTTATTAAAGTAAATCTTATATAGAACATACCAGAAGTTCGTAGAGAATGACATTTACATAACATACTTCAAGTTTTAAATAAACAGCTCTTTTAATACTCCCAAATGGAGAAGGACAAGACCATTTATTCACCATGCTGACCAAAGCAAAATTAGTTGGTGTGTCCACACATCCATGAAAGCTGTTGTGCCTGGAACATGTCGTTACCTACAGATATTTCTTTCACAGGAAACCTTAATGTTATTAAGAATACTATAAGTAATTTTAAAACTGTAATAAGAGTTTTAGTTATCATATGATCATTCCACTGATATCTTTTTCGCCGAGATTTTTTTAGAGATAACCTGAAAACAACCTTGGCCTCGTGAAAAAAATGTTACGCACTAAAACAACGAGATAACGACAGCTGTAGGACGAACATCTCCATGAGCAAGAAGTAATACAGAGAAATAGTAATCGACAAAACAATAACTACACATGAATGTTTACGCAAAACAAAAATGAATGAGGGACACACATTTGAAACGTAATAAGGCGAGGCCCGGAATAGAAACCCAAACTCTGAAAGACCATACCGATTACCGCGCATCCGCACGCACACGTTTATTTTATCAAGACGGAATGGCTATAACACTATGCCTTTTTTTACCTTCATTTGGTGGTAAGATAGTGATAAGAGAAGGTTGTAAGAGTCACAGTGCCTGATCAAAACAATGTGCTGATACAGCGCCTTTCAAATTGAACCATAGTAATTGTTGTACACCACTATTTACGGCTCAGATAGGCACCGATGTAATATTACCTAGACGGTCTCAGAAAAAACGGATCTACCACCTTTAAAATCTATATTGTAAGTAGTGAATAGTGAGTACTAAGTTCTAAATCGCGTTGAACAATATGGCAAAGTGTTAACGTATACATAACAGATAAAGTTCACTTAAAACTGTTAATGAATTATTTGGAACACCGGTAACGCAATGCGGTGCGGATCGCGGCGTACGGTTGGCGACGAGTGGACCCTATTACGTACTTGGAGCCGAGCGACCGGCACTTCCTGTGGGTAGGGATGTACTTGGACTGAAATGCGGGCTGCAGTGAGGTGGAGCCCAGGCGATGGGAAGGCGACAGCTGTACACACGCGGCACCCGAACACCCCGCGCCGGTTGCGCCGCCTTTACCCGTTGTTTCCTTTACCGATTCCTTGGAACCGGCGCAACTGCCTACAGGAGAAGGCGGCTCCAGTTTCAACGACAATCTGAAACCATCAACATTACCATAAATATCACCTTAATTTTTTTTTATCTACAGTGGACGTTTTCCCACAACTAACACATGACTTCAATTACACATGGTATAAAATGACTATCAATGGTCTAGCGTTCTCCCCCAGAATAATTCCTTAAAATTGAATTAAAGAAATTTATAATAAAATCGTGATAAAAAGAAGCTATATTTTTATTCTTCTTCTAGATTACACGGATTAACGTGATTGGCGACTCCAGTCTGTTTATCATGTATTTGTTGACTGACACAATTACACAGCCTTCAATACATGTTTCCCAAAGCAAAAAAAAAATGGAAGTAGGCGAAAACCGTGTGCTTGAAGAAATAACTAATAATGAACCAACTTGTAGTGGTCATCCTCAAGAAACTTCTGCAACTCCTCAATATAGCGCACGCTGTTAAGATAGTTGGCGACATGCGGCAAAGGCGGCATGTTGTATTGAGAAGTCTGATAGCGCTGCAAGGCCCGCAGGACCACCGCCATCTTGGTGGCACGGTGCGGCGAGCCGGCGGGGTGCGCCATATCGATGTATACCAGGTCAGTGAGAAATATACCTATGCAAAATGGTAATATTACATTCACATAAACATCATTTAAATTTGTCGAAATTTAGTATCATATCTAATCATAAATAAATTAATAAGTTACACTAATTAGAGATATACAAATTCCAATTATTTCTGGACAAAACAGTAGTACTATAGGCAACTAAATATATAAGTATTGAAGCCAACTCACCTAGATAAGGTATGCAGGGCAATGAGATACTGCGAAGGTATTCACGCAGTGCCATCCAGTTATCTTTTTCCCCAAATAGCTCAGCCAACTTGTCAAACTGTTGCTTGTCCTTCTTGGACAAGCAAGCCCATGTTTTTGACAATCTATCAAATAAGAAAATAGTCAAGGTTTCTCCTCTTTCGGTAAAAATAGATAAAGTAGTAAGCATTAAGAAATGTAAGAGGAATAAAGTAAAATCAAATGTAATAAAAGTTATATTTCAGCATGGTGTGGAGACTCGAGTGGCCTGTGCTCAGCAGTGGGTGGCTCCCATCTGGTAATGTAATGTAAACGAAGTTCACCCTACCACACTTTTGTTGGAAAATCAACCTTGCAAGGTGTAAGTATAGGACTCAGGGCTTTCTCTTTGATTCCCAGTGCATAATGTAAAAAAAAAATCTTTACCTGTAAATACTGGCACTGTGCAGAGCAGATATGATCGCAAACAAAGAATGCAGATTGTTGAGCTCATACAATTTCTTTGCAACCTTAATAAAGTGAGCCAGAGTCTCCGCTCGCACTTTAGGAGATTGCCCGTTCAGTATCTCTTGGACTGTCCAAAAGCTCACCTTTAAACACAGTAATTTTTTTTTAAATACGCTGATGTTTACTAAATACATCTTTTGCTTCTGTCACTAAACAGTGTCATACAAACATTATTGTGTGGTTTTAAGGCTGCTGTAGGTGTCTCAATTACTGAGGTAAAATGGCTTAAACATATCAAATGTGATACAATGTATAATGTTCTATCTTCAGGTGAACATTGTTTGTCCTTATGTTTCGTCAGATAAAAAAAAACTTTATGAAATTGACATAATTTCTGGCTATTAAGCACAGCATTATTTAGAGTTAATTTTACATAACTATCACAATTGTCTGTAGGTAAACTAAACTAACTGTCCAACTAAAGTTATTGACTAAATGCCAAATGTCAAGCAGGCTATTCAACTGTCATAATTTGATCCTAATGTAGAATGAGTATATTGCAAGTAGCCAGTTACCAATTGAGTAAAACACAGCATCCTATAGAAATCTTTATCAAGAAAAGAATAATCTGTGATATTCAACTAATTCTTGGCAAGTTTATAAATTAAATACCTGGAACACCGCACACACATCTTTAACTTCCATATGTATACATACATCTTTATAAATTAATATTTCAAACATAAAATTAAAACAAAAAATTCAGAGTTTTTGGTGCAAATTTTTTCCTGCCTTCTACTTCAGTCACTTCCAGGAACCAATTTTTTACGAAAGTCGAGAGGCTTATATAGATACAATGTTCAAAAATTATGGAAATGATGAGTGAAAAAATCATACCCTATTAAAGCGCTTTGTGAAGGCGACTACATTGGGTGCAACTGTTAACTTATTAAGCTTATTCCAGCCACAAGTTGTAAGCTCTTCAGGCTGTATGGCCTTGAAGCAGGGCAGGTCGAGCAAAGATAATTGATTGGCAATGTCGTCCGGCGACACCCGCATAGCTGAGCAAACTATTTCATCCCAGGATTGATTGATTGATGAAGCTGTCGGCAAACTGCTTGTTTTGTACTGATACAGTGGATCCTGTTGGCGGCTGCTTGTCCCATCGCCGTGTCTGAAACAAACCATATTTTTTTTTAATAAAAAACACATAATAAAAGAAATATATTATGTTTGTTATGTACCTCTTCAAATATTTTTACTCCTGAAATACATCATAGAGCAGCAGTAAACTACTAGGGATGAATGATACATTCACATAAAAATCATGTTACAATAACAACCATGCACCAAGCTGAAGAATTACTTATGTAAAGTTAATGTGATAATTTATCTACATACAAAAAGACAACTATCATTCATTATTGTCTGATATCTAAACACATATGCAGTAGACATTGGTATACCACGTTATTAGGATAATTCATTATTATATTTATTATCATTATTTCAAAATTTTGCAATAGATAAACTAATTGTATAATGTACTGACCCATAGTTAAAGTAACAGGCACAATCATCTTTGGGAAAAGTTTTTTCACATTTTGTTGTGGCCGAATTGACTATTTTCTTGTTTGTCTCTTTACAATAACTCTTATCTTCCAATGGCCAGTTCTCTTCATCTTCATGCTATTTAATAAGATAAGAGGTATAATAATAAATAACCAAGTAATGTAATAATTCTAAAGTTACAAAAAATGTTCATTGATTATTGTTGTGTGGTTGAACAATGTAAGTCAAGTATGTTTTATAATGGATAAATTTTTTATCATGATAATCTCACATGATGTCTACCTACCTCTCTGAGATTATAATACTCAACTGTAGTTAATTTATTTTAAAAAAATTATTGACTGAATTTAGTTGAGCAGCTTTTGGTAACAAAACTTCACAGCATAGCTATTGGAATTATAAGCTATACTGAAAACAGATAAGACAGGAAACTCTTGAAGTAGAGGGCACACATGGGATGTAGTAGTGTAGGGTGTCCTTCCTCCATTATACCATTAATGTTGTAAAAGTGGCCAGGAGGAGCAAAAGTGTCTTTAGATAAACATTATTGCTTCTACCAGTATTTGCTTGCGACAAACTTTCTACACATACTACTAATGCAATGCATAATATCCAAGACTTGTTTCATATAGTAATTCATCATGCAAATCAAACATTTTGCATTGTTTAATAACAATCAAGCCCAACTAAATTATTTGGCAATCAGAAACTTACAGATGTAACAAACATGCAAACAAATATGTCCAATAACTTATAACTGTTCAAGTGTACTTAACTCAGAAAATACATTACAGAATACAACCATCATCACATTAATATATTACATTGAGAACAAAATTTTTAAGAGTTTCACCTTAATTGATATAACTATCAAACATTTGATACATACAAGGTGTACAATGAAATAGTTTAAAAACTTAGGACTTACCTCTATTATCCGAAGTACAGCCAAACTATCACTTAAAATATCTCGCGGCATTTTCTCCAATAGTATGACACATGAGTTTATACAAACCACTTTAATGAAAAGATATATTAAGGGCACAATTTAAAATAAACAACATTAGACATTCGACATTCACATTGCATTGAACCATCTGAAAAAAAATTTGCGAATCAGTTTGAGTAATGAATCATAAAAATTAACATTTCACTAAATTTTATTGTCATTATGTAAATTAATACAATTTAAGAGCTAGTTCATGGGGCGGGTAAATACAGACAAATTCGAAAACCTCGACTAGATGGTAACAAATTGAATTAGTACTAAGACTATTTCTAATGAATTATAATACGTACTTAAAAGTAATCGGAAAACAAATTTTACACAGAAAAAATTTAAACAAATGCAAATTTAAAGCACCACTTGAACGACTTTAATTATAATTCACTCATGACACAAATATTAAAATTTGATAGTTTGATTTTTCTGTACCATTTGGCAATGGTAGAGAACAAATGTCATTTTTACTTACTACAATTTTGTCTGTGGTTAGAAAGAATATAATTCAGCAAATTCTGTACTTAGTTATATAAGTTATACGATCACCAAAAAATATTTTAAATAAAAAATAGCTTTTACAGGAGTTATCGCACACATTCTCACATGTTTTTTACGCAGTTTAATTTTTTAAGTTGTTCTATATTTCTTATTTAATATCTGATAATTATTAAAACACTATTTTTATCGTTTACTAATGAAATGTGTTGAAAAATCATCAAAACAAGAATTAACGCTATATCAGAAGTGTAAATAGAAATTTTACTATTAAACAAAAAAAATTATAATGTTAACCTTTTACAATGCTTTACTGCGAGCAGGGTATTTATGTGATGATAGGCGTTTTGTTCTGTTTATAACAATATGACGCTAATTTCGCCGATCTACCTAGTTAAATACTGTAGTGTTAGCTTATTTACTACTAAATACAGAGATAGGCGCTACAGTTAATACAAACTACTATATAAAAGGCTTTTCAAAAGATGAAGTCGTAGACGTGTTTTTGGATTATTATTTATAATTTCCCAATTTTAAAATTTTTAACTTCTTATTTAAGTTTTTCTCTTTAAAAAACTGTACAAGTGGTAACTACAATAAAAAATTATGTTCAACGTTTGATTGCACTACATTTTTCTAAAATATTTGAAATAAAATTATACGTCTTTATATTTAAATTTTTGTCTCTTTTCGTATCACAAGCTAAATAAATATAAATTCGACGTGATATTTTGTTTACCTGGCAATTATTTAATTTCCCCTTCCCTCAACGCTGGAGTATTGATCGGGAGGAACGAGACACAAACATAAATGTATTTATAGTTTATAGTGCACGTCAATAACGCTAAGAAAATAAAACATAGCTATCACAGGCTATAGTTGAAATTGACTTCCGCCGTACTATCATTTAGTATCTTATTAGCAAAATAAGCAATATAACACAATAACAAAAGAACCTTTAAATAGCATAAATTTTTTCTCAAAAAATGCTTGTGTTTAGATATATTTAGTAATCGATTTCTTTAATCTAGACATTTTGTAATTTTAATCAGTATTAAATTGGTTTCCCTTGACAAACTGTTATGGCGTTTGTGTTCTCATACACAACGCATATTCCTATCTGTGTTTTACCGTATAACATAAATTGCGTTTTGTATGGTCGTATCGGTCTTAAAGGACATCAAAACTGTGAAAAATAGTTTTTTGTGCTTAAAAAGAGTGATAAACCATTGAGTTTAGTTTTTAGGTTATGTTTCCACCTTTTATAAGTATTTTAGGTGGGTTTCAGTGAAACGGGATATCAATTACGTATTTTTTTTTTGACTGGACCGTACTGTAAAAAGTGATGTCTGAATGAATTTCTCACGGTTTCTAGATATTCAGTCATGGTGGGAAGTGCCCAGTGTTGCGTATTTTTGCTCCTTATTCAGAACAGCTTTCAATCTTTTAGATTTTGACATCGAAGTAAGTATTGAGCGAAAATAGTGCGCAGATGCGACTCTTAGAGGAAAATGTTATTACGTTGTACCATGAAAATATATTATACGGGATTTACGTTGCAGGAATTAGAAGAGGCTCTATTAACAGATGGCACTGAGGAAGCCGCCAGTTCACTCTTGACAGAGTTAATTGTGCGTTTATTGAACGGTTGTTTAGGCAACAATGATATCTCCACATTTAATTATCAGGTGCCAAAATTTAATTAGTTTTACTTCATCTATATTATTACTCTTTCCAAAACTAATGTAAAACCTTCATTATAGATGTATTTGAGACGCCTCTTTAGGCAAAAATGTCAGGAAACTGGACGTTACAATCCATTTAATACAGATATTGACTTTCAATTCTTACCTCTCCGCACCAAGATTGAAATCCTTTATGCGCTGTGTGACTTTCGTTTGGACGCTGATGATGTTTTAGACTTGTTTAAAACCCTTGAAGCGGAAAGTTTAAGAGTTGAACCACTTGGGTATGTATATCTTATTGGATGTTTTTTATGTTTATTTGGTTATAATCTTGAGCTTACTTCAGTCTGTTGTCAGATCTAGACTTCACCCAAGAAATGCTAGAGTTGTTTTTATTATCGAAGTGACGAGACAAGTAAGACCAATGCTTGCACATAACAAAGCTTGTGCTCATCGCCTTGAGACTTAAGGTGTTAAGTCTAGTTACCCCAGTAATTTAACTAGCTTACAGCACCCTTCAAATTGGAACACAGTAATGTTTGTACACTACTATTTGGCAGCAGAAATAGTAGCTGCGGTGGTACCTAAGACAGTCTCTGGCAACAGAGACCTTCCACCACTGAGTGGTTCATAGCACAAATTGTTGCTACATTAACATTTAGTCAACTGGTTTGGTTAATTTCCCAATTTTCAGCTACTTGTTGCCAGACTGATCAGAGATATTGCCTACTTTAATTTGAACAAGGTCTCTTTTTCTTTTCTGTTATTTTTTATTCTGAAATTCCTTATAATCACCGACTGCTTCTTACCAATAAGTAATAATGTACCATTTTTTCTGGCTATTCATTGCTTTTCCACTGCGCACTATATCATGATGAATATTTTAATGTGTGGTTGCATAAGCTTACATTTTGAGAATGGTCTGAAACGGAAACAACAACATTTAAATATATTACCATTTCTTTGTTTTTTATCTGAGACGCAGTTTATCCTTAGTCATCTTTGTTGTTCTCAATTTTATTTTTTACCTATACTTTTTTAAAAAAATTTAATAAAAAATTAGTAAAATTGCGGAATGACATTATTACTGTAAGATGTAATTGGTTACGTAAATCAAAATCGGAGGTTTTTGATTTCATATAGCAAATTTCGATCAGATGAACTTCAGAAAAATGTGCAGTGGACAATGCAATTTGGTACTGGCAAACTGTACATGATTCTGTGGCATGTGCTTTCTGCTAAGTGTTAAAGGAACTCTGGTGTTTTTTTACATGTTTTATATTAGTTTCACTTGTATGTATACTTGTAACTTTCTTTTGAATTCAATATATATTGAGCATCTCACCCTTTTCTCACAATAATACTAATTATATTTTGTTCGTTATTACTATTCTGCCTGTATTAAACATTATCTTTCACTCTTTAGTTTGAAGAATGTTTTTTAATTTTTTAAACTATTTTTATTTTGTCTGGGAGTAGCCTCCTCTCTTTATGCCTACTCCAGTAATACTGCTCATTTACTACAATATGGCCAGTCAACACAGTTATTTTCTAGTATTCACTAAATCTTTTTGATTACAGATGGGATAATAATGATTCCACATATTGGTACTTTTATGGTACCAGATTATATCGAGAAGACATCATAAGGAAATCAGAAGTTAAAAATAAGAGAAAAAGAACAAGGGAAGGCAGAAAACGTGGCTGGTTCTATGGTGATGACTGGCTCGATGACGAAGAGTCGGAGCGGGTGTGGCAAGTGGTGTGCTTCACTGAGGAAGACTGGACCCACCTGACAGAGAAGTTCAGTACAGCCACCAGCAAGGTTGAGAGAGAACTACATCGCTCTCTGTCCGAGAACTTCCTTCCCGAAATACCAAGACTGTTCCGTGAGAAAGAACGATTGCAGAGGAAAAGGTATTTATTTCCACTAATTATAATCCTTTTTTTTCCTTATACTTGGCTAATATACTTATTGCAATAAATAATTTTGCTTTTCATTTAAACATTTGTTTTCTTTCAAATTCTACGACAAATGTTAAAATTAATTATGATTTATTCATCTCATCCTAAGTTTAAGTTATCATAGTAATCCATTTATAAATTTATGCCAATAAAAATCAATGCTTATCTATTTGAATATTTTTATTTTTTCATTATTATTTTATTTCTTGAATTCCGGCATCGGCGAAAAAAGTTGTAGGTGGTTCAGACTATTCATCAATTCTAAAGATTACTGAACAGTTTTGAGACATTTAAAATCTTACTTAATTTCATATATCAAAAATATTTACACAAACCTTTCCGAAATATCTGGGAGACAAATGTGCATTTTTGTGACAGTATGTGGTATATTGTACCACATTACACTCATTGCCTAGAAATACAAAAAGTAGAAAATCATGATATACATTTTATATCCATGTCATTTAATAATGGAAAACAAATATAAATGACGATATTTTATATGCACAATATTACTTTCATGAAGAAAATGATATTTATTTAATGATCATTATATTAATAAATGATCTCAGAAGACAGATTTTCAAAACTTCAAAACAAGTACATTGTTATAGATAATTGAAAATAAGATTCGAGATTTATAAACCAAAGCTGAGCGCCTACTCGTATACACAAGCTATTTAATTTTTGGAAACTCGGCAAATGCGATTTTAAAACATAACAGCACTGCTTTTACTAGCTATGGCTCTCATACTACTTATATTAGTAATATCAGCACAGTATTGCTTGGCGTTTTAAATAGGAGTTACATTTAATTAGAGCTTAACTATTTTTAGACACCTACAGCTACCGCTGTGGATATACTGAGATGATGAAGATGATCGAACAATTTCAAAGAAACATGTTCTATTAAGATTAATTGAATATAGAGCTTGTTGCGTACATATTATATATCATTTGGTGAATTCAATATTAAAGTTACGTTTTTTTTAGTGTAAATGAATAACAACGAAACAAACGTTAGTTTGCACAACATGTGCTTCTTGCTTGTGCCATCTCATCTAAAGATTAATGCTATTTATATATGCAAGCGCACTAACTCCTGAAGTGGTTTTAAAAACATGATGTCGGCGACGTTGCCGCCACTAACATTTGGGATTGCCCATCGTTCAACAAAACGAAGTTTTGTCCGAAAAAGTGATAACTTCATAAAAGGTCCGCAGACTCCGGCGGTCGGAGCGCGACTGTTTCTGTATCGCTGGCGCGTTCCTGTTTATACCCGCGCAACAATTACAAAAACATGAGTCATCTCTAAAGTGAACTTTGAATCATAAATAATGAAATTTTGACAAACAATTATTTAACAAAGCGATCGCGTGGCCATTTATAACTACACACTAATTAGTTTTGCTTACATATGTAGGATATATAATATAATATTGGTAACTTTCCTAAAATTTAATGGAGACAACATCTTTTTATAATAGAAATCAGAAAACAGTGATATGGATTATAAGGTTTTAGTATGTAGGTTGCAGCGGCGTGCGTACATAAGTTTTTTTATACCAATAAGCAAATTGTAACTACAGGGCCTCTATGAACATTTCATGTTTATATATACAAAAGAAAGTATTTTTTAACATAGAGGAAAAAAAAGATATATGAAATAAAAGCTTGCTTTTAAGGATTTTGAAATAAGTAAATTTTAATGTTAATACTGAATGATGATTTATTAACGAAAAAGAATCAATTGTTTTTAAATCCTTTATAAAATGTAATAAATTAATGAATGAATTTAAATGTGCCTAATGCCTGGAGCCCGAAAGTGCTACATCCATTTATTTTGATGTAGCAGCACCTCAGAGACAATAGCCGATCTCTTTGATCAAGGATGGAGAACGAATGGCACGCACTAAAAAAAAGTTTTTTTTTTTATAAGTTATCTTATTTGATAAAAATGAATAAACAATCGTTTTCAACGTGAATATTGTTTCTAGTATATTGCTTTTTGTAAAACCAAAGGTAAATTGCGCGTTGCTTGCAATGCTATTTTATCTAATTTGTAGAATTATGTATTACGATAATCCCATAGAGGATAGTCTCTCTTTAATTTTTTTGATAAATTTTTAGGCTGCTGGAAAGTGCGCCCCGGCGCACCTCCAGCCGCGTGCTGCGAAAGAAGAAGCAGAAACTGGACAAACGCAAACGTGGCGTAGATGAGGATAAAGTGGGCAGAGGCAACAAGCGTTCTTCTGGGCACGCGCGGGATACCAGAGCCAGGAGGCGGAATCTTTTAAGGTTTGTGTTCTTAATTGTGTTGTTAATTATTTTTATAGTAATTGTGTTATGAGCAAGTGATACATTCCCTCATCTATTTTTTATAATAATTATTTAAACAAGGAATTTGTATTATTTATTCCATAAATTAACAACAAAAACTTGGGGTTTAACAATTTTTTATTTAATATTATTTTAAATAATACTTTTAAATGTAACAATTTTTATTAAAGTTTAAATTTAAAAGTTAAGGTTTTTCCTATATTAAATCGAAGCTTTGAAGCTTGCATGTATTATACTGTGTTATGTTTTTATAGATCCAAATCGATATCGTCAGATTCGTCAGACGAAAGGTCAGAGAGTGAAGAAGAAATGCCTCAGAAAGTTACTAAAAGAGGAAAGGCGTCAGAAAAACGATCATCAAAAAAATCAGTTGCACAAAAAAGAGCACACCCCCCAGAGCCACCCATAAGAACCGGGAGGAAGACCAATAACTCTCTGGCATCTGCTACTGGCCAAATTGTCATACCCGATAATGTTGAGCCCGTTAACAGCACTAGAAAGAAGTTAAAAACCTCCCAAATGTTAGTTTTTGAATATGGAAATACAACTAGCTATTAAAAAATTTATTGGTGTCATTATTTTTTAATTTGATTTGAAATTTATTTGTATTGTTAGTTTACGTACTATGGACCCTCTAGAGTTACAGTGGCTACATTTTTTTCTTTTTTCAGTTTTAGTCAAACTGATGAAGATGTCCAGATTGATATGTATAAAGTATTAGAACAACTGAGCGCACACGATGACGCCTGGCCATTCATGGACCCGGTGGAGGAGGAGTACGCGCCCAATTATTACTCGGTTATCAGGCGCCCCATGGACCTGCGTAAGATGGAAGAGCGACTTGATTCTGGATATTACACTGACTTTACCATGTTCAAAGCAGACTTCAAATTGATAGTCAATAATTGCCGCTTATACAATGGACAAGACAATGGTAAGCATATAAGATTTCAGGCAAAGACAAGTTCTATATATGTGTAACATATATATATAAAATATATAAAACATGTATATAAAATATTACAAAATATTTTAATATCTGTAAAACCACACGATACTAATTTGAGTTTTTTTTTAACAGAGTATACAGTTATGGTGGATAATCTCCAAGCAGCTTTCGATCGTCTCACGGAAAAATACATACACAGTGTTTCATCGTCCGATGAAGAGATAGCAGTGGAGTACCAACTGCCGACTCCCGCCCGCAAGCACAAACTCAAAAGTAATGAATCTCCAATTCCACAAAAAAGAAAGAAACGAAAATCTCGCTCTGATGCAGGTAAGTCACTTTTTACAATATTTTTTATTTACTTAAATTTCCTAGTCTAATCTATTTAATCTTCTAATCTAATATATAAAATTCTCTTGTCACGATGTTCGTTCGCATACTCCTCCGAAACGGCTTGACCGATTCTGATGAAATTTTTTATGCATATTCAGTAGGTCTGAGAATCGGCTACTATCTATTTTTCAAACCCCTAAGTGATCAGCGTTGCCCGCACCAAAACTTTTTTTTTATTTTTTGGGTATTTTATTTCTATATTATTTTTTATTGTGTGCTTTTTTTGCTTTTCTTTTTCCTATACAAACGTTCTCTAACTAAAATGTAGTCAATTTGAACTATATTGCTATTTAATAAAGTTCATTATAAATTACATGCTTTCACTGCTGTCTAAGCAATGTAAGTGCGTTCGTAACGCTAAAGAGTCAATTTGCACTTTATTACAGCTGCACAAAGTTCAAATTCAATTATTCTATCAAAACAGTGTGCGTATGCGCGTCGGAGGATCTAACGCCGCGTGCCGAAATTAAAACGAATAAAATAATAACATAAATAGTCACAAAATGTAAGAGCTAAAGATCATTACAACTGACTTTCAATTTGGTCGGCTTCGCGGTGTTATTTCTTTTGTTTTAGTTTCGGCGCGCGACATAAAATGCATTCGTTTTCACGACATTACATCACTCGAGCACAAACCGCGTTATCATCTAGCGGACCCGGCAAACTTCATTCAGCAAAAACATTTGGAATGTGGCAGTTATTTGTTCCTAAAAAATAATAACAGTAAATATAATTTATGTACTAAAATTATAACGTTAGTCACTCTTCTGGAACCCACTAATATTTAAATATTAGTTACTAGATGAACATATATAGAGCTGAACCCCACACACCGCCCTATCACCGGAGTGACGGTTCTGTTCAGGAGATTTTTTTGCCTCGGCTAAAAAATAGGTAGGAACAAAAAACTGCCACATTCCAAAATATTTTGACAGAACGAAGTCTGTCGGGTCCGCTAGTTATAATTAACATCCTGTCGGTAATATGTTGACTATTTCAATAAATAAGTACATCTATTCTTGTTTTACAGGTGAGCCAAAATCTAGTTTTTCTGAGCAAGCAGAGCAAGAAAATGAAGATGAGGAGATGCCAGAAGCACAGGAAGAAAATCAGCTCAGTGAATCTCATAAGAGTAAACAGGACAAAGGAAAAAAGAAACGTAAGGGACATCATAAACATGGAAAACATTCAAGAAATCATAAAAGAAGTTCTCACAGATCTGAACATGAATCCAGAAGTAGACATAGCAAGAAATTAAAGCATGCCAAAAATAAAGACAGAGAAGGGAAAAGATCAAAGAAGAAAAAAAATAAGCACCAAGAACCTGAAGAACCAGTACAAGAGATGAAGAGGAGTGAGTCGCGGGAATCCTTGGAGAGCTCTAACAGAAGTCGCAGTGCGAGTCCATTACCATCCATTCACACCCCGACGCCCACATCTTCGCCTGCGCCTTCGCCTGAGCTAGGAAGACGTAGTCGGCGAGACCAGCACGCACGAGAGTCTGATCAGTTGGCAGACCCAGATTTTTATAAAGATAAATATGATAAAATCAAAGAAAGAAGACGACATGCTGCTAAAGATGCGTGGGAGTCACTTTTTGATTATAAACAAAAAGCTGTCGATAAACAAAAACAAAATTTGTGTATCCCAGAAAAAGACAAAAATCAAAAGTTAAGAGAGACGATTGAAAAACTTAAAGCTAAAAATGCGAAATACAAGCACAGTTTCCTGTTTAATAGCCTGTTTTCACGACGTCGCAGTGCTGACAAAAACTTAGACTCGTATACCAAAGATTCTAAAGATGATGAGCCTGACAATTCAAATGACGATGAGGAGGAAGTGAAAGAAAAACAAACTCCCAAGAAAAGGGGGAGGAAAACCACAGCCAGGAATCAATCAGCCACTGTAGCTTTAGAACAGGCTGTAAAAGACATAAGTAAATGGTTAGACGATGCGCCAAAGGCTCGCACTTCTAGTTCTCCGCCGCATAGCCCTGCTCAAACGATCTCTACTGAAGATCCAGATACTAGTCGCCACGATGATGAATCGTCGCAAGGAGACAAACCTATACAGATTAAGAAAGAAGTCACTCGCAAAAGGCGATCGTCACGGGAACCAAAACCTATAAGAAGAAGGGAATTACAACGAACTATCGACAGATTGCAACCAGGCAAGAGTAAGGGAAACCTTTTAACAAACATGAGTAATAAAGGTTCCGAGAAAGTCGAGGACCTTATTCCGACCGGGCCTTTGAATAAAACTCGTGAGTTAGCTAAAACTGAAGAGCCGAGCCCAAAGCTTAGTCTAGGATCTGTGCTGCCTGCAGTAGAATTCACTCTGGGCAATGATCACAACTTTACTAATGATGATGACAATATTGAGATGACAACTAGTACATCCGAGACAAATCTGGCAGTATTTGAAGAAGTCAAAGATGATTCTCAAAAAGAAGATAAGCAGCCACTTCCATCTAAAAAAGATGCAGAAGTTGAAACGGAACCCATTATGCCACTCAAGCCTAACCAGGAAAAAGCTACTCCAAATTTGAGCGCCTGGTTTAAGGCTTTCGGGACACCGAAAGCAACAATCTCGGCAATAACGGCAAAAAAGAAAAGTGATAATACTGAATCTGAGATGAAATTGATAGACAAAAGTAACACTTACAATAAACAAAATATCGTTAAAAACACCGTAAAAGTGGATTCTCCAAACGGCGCAGAGACGCCCGGTCAGGACGGCGGCGAGAGTCCTCTCCCCCACTTGTCGGGAACACCAAGGCAGCGGCGTACGAGCACCGGCAGCTCCGTATCAGAACGATCGTCCTTCAGCCAGGACCTCGACTCACCACGACATCAAATGTCCCACAACTCACCACTTCTGCGGTCCCCTGCGTCGCCGAGACATGATGATTTTCAAAAGATAACATATCCAATTATCAATGGGACTGTTAGAGCTGGTTTCTATCAAGATACGACATCTGTTAAGAGTAGCCCAGAAAAAAATAGCAGTCCTCGTGAAATGCCGCAATCGCCATATTCACCGTATTCGCAGCACGTCTATATCTCTAACAGTGCCACGGAGTCTGCGACACCCAATTATTTCATCGATCATAACAAGAGCCCATTGCCAGCTTATGGACAAAGTACACCATCATCTTATTACGACGCATCCAAATCCCCGACGGTGTGTAAACCACCACGGCATCAAGATGATTACACTCCATTTGGTTCAGAAGCATATCAACAAAATCTTTATAACGGCCCATACTCACCGACAACTGCGCCGTATCCACCGATGCTCACAAAGAACTATGCTCAATCTCAAGTAACGCCCGATGCCACCACAGTTATGACGACTCCAGAACCAAATACATCCGCGTCAAATAATTTTGAGCTTAAAGCTGCACATTTCCCAGTCAAAAAACGCACTTACACCGAACCAGAAGAACTAACCAAAAAAATCGTTGATTTAAAAGAAATACCCTTACCTCCCAAAGCTGATTATCCTAAAATTTCGCAACCAGCACACCTCTTACCTACTGTATCGTCTACCTCAGTCGATGACGTAGCTGTAGCTATAAAAGAAAAATCGGAGATTGCCAAAATGAATAGTTTAAGGGAAAAAAATACAGCAGATTATGTCCAGAGGCATATTATTGAAAACAGGGACAATATTTATGACACCGGTGAGATTATTACGGAGAACAAAATCCACGCGGGATCCATCAGATCAAATGTCGGTATGAAGAAAGATAGAGTTGATATGGTCAACATGGGTTATCTGAATCCAGATATTGATCGACGTAATGATAATGAAGTACGTGAAGTGATAGATTTTGCAAAACCGACCGCATTAAATCTAGGAATAAACAATCACTCCACACACAAAGGTTTAGTAAAGACGAGCATTGGTGTCAGCAACATGACGCCAGCACACTGTCATGAGAGGCAACTCGGAGGCGAGATAATTAATCAAAACATTGCACATGCGCATCACAGTCAATATGACGCCAGCAATTTCTCACTTTGCGACATTGAGATGGCAAACAAAAAGTTGTACGCGTGCAACACGACGCCTTCAAATACAGCCATTGATTATGGTAATTGGAAGGTTACGAATCAAATCCGTAAATGTGACATTATGCCATCAGACTACTCTACAACATACAATGCACACAATGAGGATAAATCTAAAACAGAGGTTAACGTAACTAACACTGCTGCTATTAATTACAACAAGAATCTTCAACAGCATCAGTACAACTCATACAACAACGTTCCGAGAGCGAGTCTTCAGCGATTACAAGAGGCGCATCAAAGTCTGCCAGCTGAAATACGTATACCGAACCCGCGCAGTGTGCACAAGCATGATCACATTAACATACCCTCGGCGCATAGTGACGGTGATTACATAACTAACAACCTTGATGCTCACAACAAAACGCAAAAAACGGAAAAACTATCACAGAATCACCCCCAAGTTTCGGCGATACCATATAAAGCTTCGTACAGTACACATCCGACTAAATCTCTGGAAACTCTAAGGAATATACCTCAAATGTTAGAGCGGTACACCAATGATGAAATGTATCTGCCAAGTTTCGCTACTGCGGCAGCACCCTTATATCATGACAAATCATTCTCAATGTTTAATAAAAGCCTGTCTTCCGACGTAAGCCCCATCGGTACATCCACAAATGTATATTCACAGGCTTCTCCTTCTACAAATAAAGATAGTAACATCTACAAGACATCGTCGAATGCTGCAAGCACACAAGTAGAAACTAAAGCAAAGATTAAGAGAAAGAGGACTACAGAAAATAAAACATCACCAATAGTCGGGAGTCAGGCCTACCATACGCCCACTTGCAGCACAGATATGTTGACTCCTGTTAAACCGAACATGATGCCTGCGAGCGCCTTTAGCTTTGGCGCGTCCACTAACATGGCACTTGGAGGTGCCCTTTATGGTGATAACGGCGCATTCTCGTTAGAAGACTTCCGTAACAGCACGAGTCAACTGATGGCTGCTAATTATATGGCTGCTGCCGTAGCACACCAGCAAAGAAATACTGCAGATGCCAATGCCGAAAAACTCGTAAAACCGGCTCACCAAAATTCGACTCATACCGCCGGATCATTCCCATTTATAGGACACGGACAGGTACGCGCCGGTTATCCGTTCGTGGGCGCCGAGACGTCATCGCCTCTTTATCAGCAGTATCTGCAACGTCACCAAGAGGAGCTGCTGCGGCAAACAGGCGCGCAGATCATGAGCCTGTACTCGCCCGCATACCCGGCATCGATTGGCGTGCGCCCGCCGCCGTACGACGCTATCAACCGCCACTCGTGGCTCTGAGCCTCGCCACCGGCGCCGCCTGCGCCGTCACTGCCGCTCGCGCCTCTGGCGCAGCACGCGCACCCTGCGCCCCATGCGCCCCATGCGCACCCTGCGCCCCATGCTCCGCTCGCGACTTACGCGCCCCTCTCGACCCTCTCGACCCTCTCGACTTACGCGCCACGCGGGCCGTTCGCGCCGCTCGCGCCGCCCGCGCCGATCTCTCTGCTCCCGCCGCATCACATGCTGCCGACGCACTTCACACCCGAGGACCTGTACTTATATTGGATTCGTAAATGAACGAGACAAAACGTTAAAAAACATTTTCTCTACATGTAATGTGTCTTTAGAATTAAAATTGCATGTTTGTTATAAAAATATTCGTGGATAAATATTATTATCCCATTTATTTATTTATATTCAATCATGACAATTGAATCTGTCTGTACTGTACTAGATATATGCATTTGACTTACTTTTAATGTTGACAAGCGCGGAAACGCGCGCGTACTCTCTGTGTCGGTGTATTCGTATATATATGTAATACTTTCTGTTATTAATGTTGCGATTAAATATGTACTAATATACGCATGTAATACGCTACTGCGATGAATCTACGACTTGTTGAAAAGCTCTATATGTGTACCTTTGATGTATTAATGATTTAGTGAGCAGAAATATGTATTGGAGATGAATGTGAAGTAATGTCCGTTTTGCTTGGGCCAGTCAGGGGCGTGCGCTTCAAATAGACTAGGTAAGCACTGCATACCCTGGCACCCAAAACCTATCTAAATAATAATCTCATAAGTCGCTCAAAAGGTATGCTGCTATGTTTTTCATTTAAACATAGACCAGCGCTTGATTATAAACTGCGCTGATTTGAAATTGGTAAGTTTAATTTCAACTAGAAGTAAATGCAAAGATTTTAGGTACGGTAAGTATACCCTGCACGAAATCTCTTTGCACGCCCCTGGGGCCGGTTATATAATGTTAATGCGACTATTATTCATTCAATATTGCTTACGAATGGCAATTAGTAACTTAACATTGACATTTATAGATGCTTACAAGCTATGTAGTTTTAGTTCCTTATGGACGTACTGCTTTTATGGTCACAGAAAATTATGAAATTGTTTATTTATAATTTTAAATTTTATGTTATACAATTTTAATTGTTATGTAAATACTTTTAACTATTCAGTTTACGTACAATTTTTTTAAGGTTTTATTTCCATAGATAAGTTTTAATTATGTCTCTTAAAATGTATTAAAATTTCATATATGAAATGTAAAATTTTCTTCTTATGTGTAAAATAGAAATAAAAAATTTAAAAATATAATATTTTAGGTGTCTGTTATTTTCAATGCAATCATAAATAACTAATATTTTGGCATCAACACCCTCGATTAATTATGATAAAGTTTTCTTTCTGTAACAATAAATAACGTATACTTTTATCGTAATTTCTGTTCAGTATTTTTTATTTAATTTTGCAGTATTGGCACAGTAGATCATTCATTAATTATATTTTAAACGACAGTATATAATACACTGTCGTTTAAAGTTATTTTTTTGTATAAGTTATGTTTAAAGTTATGACTTGAATCTTAATCGTTTAAATTGTGTATTTCCGATGATTAAGATCCAAGAAAAAAAACGCTCCATTTCAAAAAAAAAATTCTTGTTTAGAGTATAATTTTAATTTATTCGGGGCCAAATTCAAATTTTTTTTGGGAATTATCCAACAAACATTTCACACTAAAATAGGACCACCATATAATTATGCTTAGGTACAAAAAAAGCATCCGCGTGGAATTGGAAGTTCCTCGTTGACATTGTTTTTATAAAAACAGTACGTTTTCTCTAAAGTTTACCGCTATTCGTTAACATCATTAGATTTATATTCTGTACTGACAAACATGCTCTCGCTGTAGGTTGTAGATTATCTTACAAAATACATTGCGATATAAAAGTTTTTGTAGTAACAGGAATATTTGTAGATCTTAAAAAGGCCTTTAACACTGCTAATCAATTGTCTCAATGATACTGATCAATTATAAACTATAAATATTGATTGTACGATAGAGAAGTTTAAAAGGCTCTATGTCATCTGTACGAATAAACCAAAATATAACGTAGAAATGTAATGTCGCAGTCTTTATAAATTTTCCCTATTTACCACACAATAGTAATGCATAGCTATTGTGCAATAAGGGACCACAGCCAAAAGTAATATATTTAATGAGTACCAGTTATTCGTACTGATAAAACAAAACCCCAAAATTCAGAAAAAGATATATTAGAGTGAAACGAAAACCAATGTTCCACCAAACATTCGTTCAAGTCGAACATCTGATTCACGTGGGGGTTGGACACACTTTGAGAAATTACTGGCGTGGTTTACGTGGTTATAGTAACCCATCAAAAATATAGACACTTAAAATGTAAACTGAGAAAGCTGCTGCCCGGGGGTGGCCGTCGGGTTACACCTGGAGCCATTGCCGGGTGTAGCAACATCCATCGGTGAAAATGACTACAACCGAGCTCAATAACAGTTCAGATAAAATCAATCGTAAAAATTTCTCTTGAGAACAACAGTCCAGCTAAGAATGTTTCACAAGGGGCTTCTTACACAAAACCTGTGTCCAACAAGTCTGGGAAAATGAAAGTATGTATGAAGTGGGACCAAGAAATTAATTTGTTTATCACGCGTACATATTTATGTTACACACAATTAGAAATAGATAAAGTTATTAACTCAAACGGTTATTCGACAGATTTAAATAAAAATACCCAGATTGGAAAGTCACTCAACAAGGTGTAGTAGATCCTGATTAGAAATTTTCTCAACAAGGTGTAGTAGATCCAGATTGGAAAGTCACTCAACAAGTTGTAGTAGTAGAAGTTGTTAAGCGATAAAGAAATAGCAGAATTTACCTAACATATAATTACTATCGACACAAATGCAGACACCTACACAACCACTTCACTCTTACACCCATACCCACGCAAATGTATCCGGAGACAATAAAATAATAAGAATTTTTAATTGAATCTAACACAAACCAACGCATGTACACAAACTTCAACGTTAATAAATGCAGTAAGTCTAACTAATATAAATAATATTCAAAGTTCACACACACGAAATTGTGCAAAAGTTGATTGATCTTTTTAATAAAAACATCGCGTAATACACAGGAACAGATCCTACGACACGGCCGAAATTACTAGGACTTAGTGGAAATAAAATACTTTTTGAATTAACTCATACTTTTAATGTCAATATATTAATAAAATTCTTTTCCCTGTATTTCGATTTATTACAGATACCTACTTACACTCACTTATTGCAGCGCGTTAGTAATTTCTAAGACTAGAATACAAAATAGGTCTTGTAAATTCAATCAAATGGAAAAAGGAATGTAAACCAGTTTGAGAACGTTAGGTAAGGTAGCGACATTAACAAACTTAGATCAGACATTAGAAGGCTTACACAGTACATAAATGGCAATAGGTCAAATAAAGTTGTAGCTAAAGTAGATTTAATATTTATAAATACCAAACTGCATTCTATTCGTAAAAAGAAAATATAAGACTTGAAGAATATTTAGATACGCTTATGCTAAAGATATCAATAAAGGCACATGACTAGCTAGATATAATAAAACTCGACAGAGAAAATTTTATTCGATAATAAGCTACTCAGCCTCAACGAAAATCTTTTTAGAATATTTAATTGTAAGGATTCATATAATACCAACAAAAAACCATTACCAGAAATTAATACACTCAAAAACTATTAGGCTGGAGTTTGAGGGGAAAAAATTAATATAATGCGCAGACAGAGTGAAGGTACTGAACGGAACGGAATTAACTCAAATAAAAATAAAGATATCAGATAAGTTACAACGAAAGTGAAATACCGGAAAGCAGCTGCCGGCACAGATCAAATTATTAGTACTTACCTGTAAAAAAAAATCAGCGTTGTATGATATTTTGTCTAAAATAATTTCAATAATCTTTTCTTCTAAGTCGTATTTCCTCATGACTGAGGGTCGTGGTCATCATGTTTTTATTGAAACACACGACGACTCTCTTGGCAGTTATAATGGAGTGGTGTTGCCATTGCCTTCTCCATTTCACATACTAGTCTGACCACTGATGGTCATGGCATAGATATGCAGGTTTCCTCACGATGTTTTCCTTCACCGTCAAAGCACGTGATATTAGTTAGTGTTGTTATGCTAACTGCACATAAAATGACAAACTGTAATTACTGGGGTAACGAGACTTAACACCTTATGTCTCCGGCGACGAGCGCGATGTGGTGCAGTGTGTACCATCTTAACTAGCGCCACGTTGTCATGGGCAAGCGTATCACTTACCATCAGGTAAACGTCTTGCTCGTCTCGTCGCTTAGTAGTTTAAAAAAAAAAACGAAAAATTCATTGGTGCAGACCGGATTCGAACCCGGTACCATCGCATTGGAAGGCCGGCGTTCAAACCACTAGGCAATCACGGCTTTCGTGAATATTAATTTATGAACAAACAATATTACCGAGTTTTGTCACCGTTGGTTTAACCACTCATTTTACAAAAAAAAAGAAAATCCGGTCGATTCTCCCCAATATCGTCCTATAACTTGTCTTTCTACAATATATAAACTAATCACATCCTACATAAATAAAAATAGCTCCAAATTTTAATAAAACATCAACATGACATTTGGAATAACAAAGTTTACAACTTTGTATATTAATGGATTTATAAATTTTGTATAATAGATTTAATGAAAAAAAAAAACATTTTTCAGACCATAATTTCAAAATATTTACTCACAGAGAAATATACAGTTTCTTTTCAACAGGAATGATAGAAATAGGGTCCTGATAATGTTCGCATATTTTTTAAAAATACTTTAGGCCTAGGAACTAGTAGAACAGGTTTACATTATGAAGGCACTAGCCAGGCAATGTTGAAAAACCCTGTTTCCACTCAAATTCCAAGTTTAGTATTTTAAGGAAAAAGTATTCTACTTGAAAGGCCTTTGTCTGTTCTACTATCAGACAAAAAGAATAAAACTATTGCTTTAGTAAAGTATTTCTATTGGTTTCTTAAGTGTCTGAAGTTAAGACAAATAACAGTAGTCACCGTAATGGTGCAATTAATTGAAAGACTTATTGGTTCCATTTATTACAAAACTTTAATAGATTTAAAATGAAAAGCTAAATAAATAATACAGTTTTATTAATACATAGAGATATTAGAAGAAAAAAAATGTTTCTCATTTATACATGACAAACACGACACACATTTAACATTTTTATTAGATTTAATTAATAATAAATTAAATTTTATTTTCACACAACAAAATGGTTTAGATTTTTTGTGATAATCCAGAAGCACAGTAAATACATTCTGTAATTTATAAAAAGGTATTCAGTGAAACAAATAATTGTACATAAAATGCATATTTTCAACTATTTATATTTAAAAACATCATAAACTTGTGTACCGCTTTAATTGTGCTGAGACATATAGTTGCATAAATCACCCATAACAAGAATAACCAATAATACATGTTAGTAGCGTAAAACCTAAAAATTGCATTAACAGTCTTTTAAACTAAACTGTATGATTATTTTAAACAGTTAAGAAGCAATATATAATAAAATACTTACTCATCATCATCATCATAAGGTGCCTTTTTCTAAGAGAAGTTAAAAAAAGTTGTCAAGTTGTAAAATACTTACTAGTGTATTATTATATACCCAATTCTGTTTTTACACCATTTCGATTTAATACCGTCCAGAAAGAAGTTTTTGTTTTAACACAATTTGATTTAGCATGATTAAATAATCGAATTAATTAAAATTTTAAAGAATAATGTTTTTATTATCTGCAACCTTGTAACTGAATTTCTCATGACTAATCTATTTTCATAACAGTTTAGGCAAAAATTTTAGTGTCCCCCTTTTTTTATGTACTTCATGCCTTTTTTTATAGTTTTGTATGCAACATATCTACCATGTAAAAACAGAATTAGAAATTCTGGGCTACTACACCAGCAGAAACTAGCCTATTCATAACAATTAGAAATATATAATCAAGCGCACTAGAGTTTACAGTTGTGTTAAATATTTTTAATAACAAAAAGCATAGTATAGCTACTTGAGTTTTCTTTATGTTTCTGCTTCATGCTCTTCCACAGCCGTCTCCAATCTATCTTTTCGTTGTCTAACCAACTTGCGGAGATTATCCACTTTTTCTTTTACAATATACTCCAAATGTTGTTTAGTGTTTTCAAAGTTAACAATTGTCGTTGATGCATACTCAAACTCTTTGTTAATATTATCCTTAACTTCTTCTAAATCCGTTTGTACAAACATTCTTCCCACAGAGTTATAAACGTTTGTAGTAGGTGGCACTGTATCAATTACGTTATAAGTTAATTCGGCATATGTGATGAGTGCCGCAAGATTATCGATTTGTGCATCCATGTCGCTAGTTTGTTTAATGAATTGAACCTTCTTCTTTTGTAAATCTTTAAAAGCTCGTTTCAAGTCGGAATCCAAAACTTGATTTACATTTTTTTTCGACATATTTCCAAAAGAGTTTTAAGAAAACAATAAAGGTTTTCAGTGCAGAAATATGCGTTCCCTTAGTGGCGAAGACAACAGTATAGGTTATTACTAATGACGCACAGCTACAGTTAGTCATTAATAGTGATGTGATTCATAAACGCGGATCGGTATCGAACTTAAAAATTATAAGTTTTTAAATTGAATAATCACAAATTTTTTATTGTGAATTTGTTTATTGATGCCTACAACGGATTTATAACTATTGTAAAAGTAATTGCCGCTACATCATTATTAATTTAATTAACACAATCACAGCCTTTTATAACTTATCTTTGAATTAATAAGTTTACTTCAAGATTAAATTGAAGATTTTAAAATATTGTTGAAATTTATGATAGGTTGCTGGGTAATATTTTTTTGTTAAATATTTCTCATATGAATAATTACAACATTTTATCATTTTAATTACCATAAATTTTACGCCAAATTATTAATAAATTATTTAATGGTTAAAGAATTTTTTTTTATTTATTGTCATAAATTTTTATTAATAAAAATTTTATTAAACAAATATAATATTTAGAGTGTCGTTTTAGAAGCCCTTAAAATGAATTGATACAGTTTTTATATAATTTATGTACATTCTATCCGTCATTGTTTTATTTCATATTTTTTTCTTAAGAATTTAAGATTATGAATTAGGATAATGGGAATAAAAGAAGCAAAAATTTCGTGATAAGTTTTATTTAAGTCGTAGATGGGATCATAAAAAAATTAATTGTTTTTGGAAGTCGTCGTTGTTCTTCTGTGGTTTACGTTGTCGATTGACTTTTTATCTCTGTCGCGTTACTATCGACTCTCTCTTGAGTGTCTCGAATGTGACATGGCGTCCATCAAGATATATCGCGGCCTCCTATAAAACTGTTTTTAATAACAGTAGTTTCATTTCGCATTTTATTACTGGGGCCGTAATAAATCGTATATTTGCATTGATGGTAATGCATGCAAGGAAACCTCAGCGAATAAGCGATGGGTACGATCCGTTTTCTGATGCTTCGGGTCCGCAATATGTAGATGGCGGTCGCCGACGAAGTACCTGTAAATTGTAAAGAACACACTAAATATTTTTATCTGTTTTCAGGTACTTTGAGAAGCACCAAACCCATCCTTATCAGGTAAGCTGACCTAACAATACTTTTAATATAGAGTAATTTTGCTAAAATATTGAAATGGTTGTTAGAAATATGTTTGTTTTAACCATTTCTCGACGTAATAACATTACAAGCGTTCTTTTCATGGTAGCTAGCTTCATTTAGGTTTAAAGGACACTGATTTCTATTTAAGAAAACGCTTTACACAGTGTGTCTCTTATATTAATTAAATTAATATAAGAAGGTTGTGAACAATTTAATGATTTCGTGTATAATTTTTTAACTATACTTGCTACAATATGAAAAAATTTCTGAATGTAATGTAATATGCATTAAATATATAACATAGAAATGTTGGACTCCCACTATGATGACCTTTGCTATCTTGTCACTTGCTCCAGATATTTTTCGTATTTTTACAATCGACACTAACTATTTATTACTCTTTTGCAATAATGACTAAAACCAAAACATATACTTTGCTTTTGCTAATTTTATTTAAACTGTTGCACATTTCTAATATTTGATATTAATGGTTTATACTGCTATAACATACTTATTAATAAGATAATTTTATTTTTTCTCCTGTACAGAAGTACAACCCCAAGACTGAGAGGCGAAATAATGATTACATACCTGATACACGGTACACACCTCTTAGATCACCCAATGGAAATGTATCAGTACATGGCCATAGTCATGTTGGTCACATTAGTCACTCGGCCCATGTACATCACCATTATAGCCATGTGCCTAATGACAGACCACATCCAACATCTAGGAATTTCTACATGCAAAAAGGTTCAGAATTGGAGAGAGATCGAGACTATAAATCATCTAGAAATAAGTACACAGGTGAGTACTCCTTAGAATCACATATAAATTTTTTTATTATTTTGATTTGTCTATTACATTGATAAAGGCTGCCCATAACATTTATATATAATTATAAAGACAATGCAGAGTTGATGGACTTACTAGGTGGCCAGATGATATAAAAGATTAAGGTTTCAAACAATCATTCAATTTTGGAGATAAAATGTGTATTCATTACAAGAGACCTATGTCTGGCAGTAGATGTCCATCAGTTAAGCTGATGATGAATTACTCATTCTGCATATGGATGAAATGAAGAAATTATTGTAAAAAAGACCTGACTTTTATGTGATATTTTTACATAACATTTTCATAGTTATATATAAATTCTCATAATAAATTTTTACAATTGTATATTTTGATTTTTAGTTAAAAGCTTGTGTGTAATTTTAACTATATCTTGTTAACTAATACTTTTTTTTGTTAATTATATTAATCATTGTTTGTCACAAGGATTCAGGCATTAAAACCTTCTTTATTGTATTATTGTTATGGTTTCTAGAACAGCTTGCGATGGAATATAGGCATGCCATTACTGATATATTTTTTTTAATGGTTAAGAGAAAAGCAGAATACCTATTGATTGTAAGTGATATGCAGACCATAATTATTACATGCTCCTCAGGATGCATGATTTATTGTAAAGGTCTTGCCTTTGTGCTTTAATGATCCTTTAATGTCACATAATATGTGATTGTTGTTTGTAAATATTAGTGTGCTTGGCTGGCGGAAGATTTTGCTATGTGAGAGTCAACTTTACTGACATAGACAAGAAATATCAACCACCGCTTAATATTTATGTAATGCATTGTTTAAATGTGTTTGTATGTCTTAAAATTTAAATTTTTTAATATAATAAAAAATAGTCAAAGCGAGTTTATTGTAATACACATGTAATAATGCAATATCACTTATGAAGCGTGTCCTATAGCAAAGCAGTACTTTGTGAGCACAGTTAAACACTTATTCTACTATTCACAATATATTAGTATTAAATATCTAATATAATATATAATCCTCTGGCAAACTTAGGACATTACTAAGAAACAGTTAAAATTTCAGATAGTGTTCGATCACTAAAAGAAAAGCGTAGCAAAGATTGTGAAAGAGAGAAGAACAATCATGAACGAAGTGAATCTGAAAAAAAAAGTAGGACTAGTGGCATGAACTGTAGTGTTAATAGAAGTAGTAAATATGACAAGCGAAGTGCACCTGCTTCTAGCTTGCCTTCTATCAGTGAATGGTCAGAACACATTAGTTCATCTGGAAAGAAGTATTATTATAACTGTATCAGTGAAGTGTCACAGTGGGAGAAGCCTAGGGAGTGGGATTCCCGGAGGACATCATCCAAAGATTCTGCATATTCTTCAAGAAGTAGTAAGTAATCTCTATTATTTTCCTTTTAAGACAATGTATATGTAAACATATGGAACACTGTTGTTTTAATCAAATGATTTTCTGAGTTCAGAGGTTGTTGATAAACTTTTGTGTCAACATTTAATAAATAAACACAAATTGTTTACATAAAAATTGTTTACTGTAAGATTTAAGAAATTGCAATGTGTACAACCATACTTTTTTTACTAAATTTAATTGATTAAATCAAAACTGAAAAATAGGGTATTTACTAAAATATTTACTATATTAACAATTCACATATTTTATACAGCTTTTTCTGAAAAGAAAAGTAGCCATTTACTATGGCAATTATTTATTACCAATTAATTTAGTCAAATTATTTAGTTAAACTTTTAATTGTTTAGTACACCATTATAACAACACAACACCATCATCTTCATGAGGTGCCTACTTCAAACTCAAGTTTGGTAGTTGGAACAATACAACAGCCTATTTAATGTTCTCTTTACTGGACCTTGATTCTCTACCCTCACAGGTAGAGAATCAAGGCATTTTATGCACCACCCTGGCCAAGTGCAGATTGGTGGATGTCCAAAAAAGCTGTTGTTGGATACTTCATAATGTTTGCCTTGATTTAATTTTGGAAAGGCAAAACTTTATGTACCTTATTAAATATATTAACTGTATGTCAGAGTGATAGATTTGGCATATTTAATGTTTACATGGAGGAAGGCAGAAAGAAAACCATTTTGCTACCAATAGTTGTTTATTTTAAAACTTTATCATCACGCATAAAAATCACTAAACGGTGTACTGAATACCAAAGGGGTAATTATCAATATTATAGATTTTTCATAGCCTCTGTAAATGTTTGTTTGTAATGATGAAAAAGATTTTAACATTTCCATCTGTTTGTTTATCGCAGCTATTATCTGCAATGGGTGGATTGATTTTGTCAGTACTGTTGCTGTTTATGGCAAATGTTGTAAGGTTTTGTGTGTCATCACTTATTTTGAAAACCATTATCTTTGAATAATATTTTTTTGTTGTATACTTTTATGAATATTTTTATGTATTCTTGTTTATAATATTTTGCCCTCTAGATAGCTTAGTAGTATATTAACTCTTTTATTGTTGTCTTAATTATAAATATTTAACCAGCTATTTGCAGAGATAATGAATATTCAATCTTAATAAGGACTGCAAGTTTCAAATTTCTTTATTTATTTACAAAGATTTATTAAAAATGACATATTTGCTGTGTGTATGAAACCAGCTGTGCTGCTTAAGAGCACTTTGTGAAATAGCATAGTTGGTAATGTTATGTAGGTTGGTTATATATAGTGAATTCATAAATCATTCGTTTTGATCATGCGGAACCCTATCTAACATAACACTGAATTATTTATTGGAGTTGAATTATATATTGAGTAGCTCTGCTATGAATATTTTAATACTGAATAATTGATGTGTCAGAAGATTTTATTAGAATATCTATTAATATTTTAGAATTTGAGGACATTAATTTCGTGCAGGTGCTGTTTATGCTGAGCCAATATGCTGTGCATGCACATAAATTTATTTCTTACTTGTTTTTTAGTTTTCTGTATAAAGAACGTTATTGTTAATGTGTTATGATTTTTTTTATTTTATACTATTTTATTTAAGACATACACATACACATGTCTTAGCGCGAATTCTGACTAGTTTGGCAATAGGTTACCAATATGAGGTAATATTTTGATATCCATAAAAAGAAGCAACGACCAAAACAGTTCTCAATAATAATGTTTGCTATAATATTTTACTTAACAATAAATAACGTTAAAAATAATTTTCATCTTGTTTATATTAAACTTGAATGTCGCCCTGCATTTAGTTGTAGTAATGTCTGTATGCTTTTACAATAAATGGAAAAAGTACGTATTTTAGAAAACAACAATTGCGCCTATATATATCGTTAATAGGAAAATAATTATCACAAAAAAATTAATCTCAATTTACATTGACACGCAATACTCGACCGGAGTAATTTGTCAATAAACATATTTGTTATCTTTGACACTTATGCCTCCATTAATAACAAAGTTGTTATCAAAGTACTTCATATGTAGTGTTTTTGCATTTTCTAAATTTACTGTAAACAATTGTAAAGGTATTTTTTTTTGGGGAAGTAGTATTAGGCTGGAATTCCTAAATTTTTGCGTTCGGGTTCTCGGACTGTCTCGACAAAAGGTTTTTGCCTTATTGTAGAAAAAGGGGGGGGGGGGGGCAGGAGCCGTAACATGGTCACACTCAGCGAACCAAAGAGAAACCAATAGACCGACCCGGCGAACCACAAAAAAAATCGCAAGGGGAGAGAGTAACGAACGGTATTACAATTCGCTGCTGTCTCTATTATACACGATTAAGCGATGCCACACCGGTGGTGGTGAGAAATCTTTTTGCTATTCTTATCTTACATAGCTAAAAATGGCCGAGCAGTTGCAAAGAGTTGAGAGTTTGTTATATTGGCTTTCATAGCCACTGGGGGACGGATTCTAGTGGTTCTGTGGCTCAAGTGAGGATAACAGGCTTAAAGGGAAGCCAGTGCTGGCAAAGTTGCGAATTTGTCCGAAAACATTACCATTGCTCTGCCGTAAGGCCACAAACATGGAATAGTTTTAGTAGACACACAACACAAGAACACTTATGCAGAGCCTTTTTCTTCCCTTAATTAAGAAAGAGTTCACAGACTAGTAATTTAAAAAAGAGTCCAAACAATTATTTTCATCATAAATTCAATACCAAACGCACTTGTGTATTACAGTTAATATATCACAGATATGAAGTATGTGTTGTTTTCAACATTTTACTTCAATATTTAAGAACGCAGTATCATTATTCTCGATGTTATCAACACGATCATTTTATTGACCTCCGATCAAAAAGAGAGGATCTTCGTACGCGTATATCTATCTGCCTTCGTTCTATGTATATGCTCCGAAACGACTAGGACAAATGTTGGTCTAGATTTTTTAAGTTCTTATTTGAATAATCAATCGATCTACATTATTCTTTGCTATAACGCAAAATAAACTATCCACCAATCAAAATCAGGAGTCTCGAGACTTGTTTTACTTACTAAACAGTTTTGTTTAGATAGTGGAAAAAATTAAAATTTTATTATTTGCTCTCTTGTATTTGTCCAGAAAAATTTTAAAAGGAAGCGTAAGCGTTACTTTAATACTTACGAGTATAATAATATGTCGAACCAGCAGGACCTTCATCTGATGGTATAAATTATATATTTTTGAACAGGTGTACATCACACACAACCTGTTAAAAAGAATGTGGCATAAGTTAGGAAGTTTATACAACTCCAGATTACGCTCATCGCCTTTAGACATAAAATGCCATGTTTCGATAACCCCGTGATTTAACTAACAACAGCGTCCTTCAAAGCGGAACACAGTAACGTTAGTATATTTTTCCGTAGAAGTAGGTGCTGCTGACTAGGTAAGGTTCCACTTAATTATATTATAATACACTACGTTTCCCGAACATTTTAAGAAAAATAAAAGCGATATTTGTAAACAATGTTGATCATTTTAACGTGTTATCAAATTTCATTACGGCGCACGTCAAATTGTACTAACCCAAACGGTTAAGCTGCCCCAGTTTAAACATGTTCGACATAAGTAACCCTAATGTACTTTAAATAAAAATGTTTAAAAAATCGCTGTTATATTAAATAAGTTTTTTATCAAAGAGTTAAGAATATATAATATACAATTATCGAGAGATTATTTGGTATTTGTTACATGAGTGCTGAGATATAGATATAATTCAAATAAAATTATTTACCATGAGGTCGTCTTGCCTTTTATTAGGAAAAGATTCTATTCTGTGGAGAATTGTTAAAGTTATAGTAAATAAATTAATTGTATATAAACGCATTTTTAGATCGGGACAAGAGGTCGCGGTCGCGGACGGGGCGGCGCGTTGCGGATAAGGGCAAACGCGCAAACAACACGTCAGAGCGCTACTGGTACGGTCGCGATGACGATTCCCACGAACGATCACGCTCCAAGCATGCCCACGATGCCAAGGGTGAGTTGACAATATTCAAAAAGAGACCACATCATTATTACTAGAACCAATTATCAGCCAAGCAAAACTAGTTTCAACTAACTAAATCACTGTGTCATACATGGTTTCTACTTTTATAAATATTACTTTTTATCAGCGGTTAAAAAGATACTGTTTTATTTTAACTTTAACCTATTTATTATTATTTTCAAATTTCGTTTATAAGTTTATTCACTTTCTCACCAGAGGGGCAAGCTCAAGACATGGACATCTCACCGGACCGCAGTACCCCGTTGTCGGAGGGTTCTTACGGGTTGCGCGAACCGCCCCGAACAGACACTGCAGTCCCGCCTGTGGTTGTCTTGGATAACTCCAACCAAACGGTTTGTTCACTTATTCAATATCAATTTTGCCATTTCATTCATTCACGTGGATAATATTGAATGACCATTATGGTAACAATTGAAATCTTCTAAAATTATTGTTTTTTTTATAAAACTGAAGGAGTTGACGGTAGGCCCGATCTGTTGTAATATTACTATAGTTTGTAGGTCGTGTTAACTTTAGACGATCTACTAAAGCGACACCAACTTTTGCTGTAATTCTTTTTGTTAAAATGATTGCCATATAAACTCTTTCAAAGGAAATAAGATCCTACCGAAGTATATTATATTTTTGCTAGTTGCTGTCGTGGCGCAGCGGTGTTTAGTTAATGGTAGTGTTCTTGTGAACACGCTTGACTAGCTGCCAGACTCAAATAGTATAACAGCATTACTTAGCTTGCTGTTAAGCTATGAGAGCCAGAGAATTCTGAGCACGCTCTGCTCTGAACGCACGCTCTAAGCACGTCTCGTCAATCACGGCGCCATTGTCACTTAACAACAAATGAAAGAGGTCAAGTGTTCAATCGCGCGTCGTCGACAATTATTTTTTATTAAATTTGTCTACTCAAGTAATATGTCGATGTGTAGGTCAAGCATAATAAAAGTACAATTTTAAAGTTGATGGATCAAAAATCTTACAGTTTCAACTATTAAACAATTTTTAATTAATTACCAGACAGGGTCGTTATTGGCGGCAGCATTGCCACGTATCGTGGCGGTGCCGGTAGCAAACAATGGCGGCATGTCGCCGGCGGGATGCAGCGGTATTGGAGGCGCAGCATCCGGAGGAGTTGTAACGTCCAGTGTGGCGGGCCCTAGTGGAACGGGGGGCTTGGCGGCGGTGGCCGGCGGGAGCAGTGGCGCTGGCACACCGCACCGAGACGCTGGGCCCCCCACGCCGACACATTCTGAGAACACCGATCCGCACGCGCCGCCACTGCATCTTGATGCTGCTCTGCCCAGGAAGAGTAAGTTTTCCAACATTTTACAATATGTTACTTCTCTCCATCTCGGTAGTTTCCTTCAGCGAGCTTAGATGGGCTCCAGGATCTCCTATGGAATGCACCGGTGCCCCTGCGCTTAATGTATACTAAGAAAGTGCAAAGCCTTACTTAGCACCTCCGTTGTTCTACCGCAAATATAAGACCACTTCCAATTTGCCGTCCGCCTACCGACCTACGACAGGCAATATTTACCGGAGTCAAATTCTTACTTGCCTTAGACTACAGAGCTGTGCTTATATTTACCAGCACAGCAATAAGCATAACAAGTAACTCTTAAACATCCTTTAATGAAAATTACAATGCCGTGCGAATTGATGATCTGTGATCGCGATGGTATCTTACTCTTTATGCGGCATATAGTTATTACTACTAGTCAGGACGACAACCTTGTGTGCATAAGTTAGTAATGGGTGTTGGTGTAAATACGCGTTGCAGTGGAATGCCTGGGTAGCTACTCATCAGTGGTCGGCAGCAGCCTGCAGCACGCACCGCCGATGCTCACGCCGTCGCTTATCAACTACGTGCGCAGCGACCTCACCGCGCATGTCACTGCATGGCCCGCCGACATACTTGAAAAACAGGTACAACTTATTTGTTACCTCACTATAGAATAACTTAAAAGTCCGTTCACACGTGCAACTGTGTATGATCTCGTAGTTTCCAAGTGTCTACATATTCTTTTTATTTGTTGAACATTGTTATGTGTCACAGAAATAAGTACTGTTTCGCTGTAGTATTACTGTTTGGTGGATAGAGCTACGATGTTAAAATAACTTTATTCATAACATCTAATTTTAAGTATAGCTCAAAAATTTGTTGGTAAAATTAGTACTGGTATCAACTTTCGTCTGAAGGCTATCATACTAACTTGCGCTACATTTGTTAGAACGCGCGTATGACATACCATCAGACGAACGATCTGTTCGTCTTGTCGCTTCGTCAAATAAAAAATTGTGTCTGTTTCCTTATTTTTAGTGGTTGTTATGTTTACTGTTGCTGTCGTTTCGTAGGCGAACAAGTTTACGGAAGAAGCCTATCAGCTCGGTTGCCTGCAGTGTACGCGCGTCTCCGCCGAGTTAAAGTGTTCACGGTCACTGGTGCGCCACACCGAGATTCAGGCAACGTTGCAAGAGCAGAAGTGAGTGATTCACACATTACAACATATATTTTACATGTAATGTTTACTAAAACTAAATCTTATGGATTTTACGGTAGCACTGAGGTGACAGATGTCCTGACGTTATACTTATCACGGAGTGCCTACATATGTTATTTATTATGTACAGTAAAGTTTTTAAATAAATATGTTTGCGTATCTGAGATGTTTGAAACTTTTCAATTTTGTGCTATTTTCTATTGAAGGACTTAACAAGAGTATTAGCTGGATTTTCATCTCATGGTAAGTTATATACAGGAGATGCAAGCTGATAATAAAAATTATACAAAATGTATAAACTTAATAGTCAACAAGCCAACTGCTGACGACGGCTGATGACCACTGACATGCAGATAATAATGGCGTATTTTGGCAACCTACAGAAGGCATGTCTTTTCCATTTTCGTAAGCTGGTTCTCAAAGGCAATATCGTCAGAAAACGAGTAACCGAAAGACAACAAAAAAAAAATGACATGTTTTAATTACTCTACAACAAAAAGAATATCACAGGATCGAAAAAGGTTTTGGTCCTGTCATTCTTTACAAATTGAACGCCCAACTTCAAATTTGAAGATAGCACCCAATGATGTTGATAAACTTAATAAGAGGTATAAGCGTAGAAAAGTTTTCATGTGTTCCTTGTATATAATTATATATATTTTGTGCAGGGTGATGTACCTACGCCAGCAGATCTCGCGACTGGAGGAGTTGAAGTCGCAGAATTCGTTCATGTCCGAGGACTAGGAGGCGGCGTGGGGACGGGCCGCGCTGCACTCGGTGCCCGCGTGTGGCGCTGCCGTCGCACCCGCCGCGCCACCCCCGCGCCCTGCGCCCTCCTAGCCCCGCCCCCCCACCCCCACGTAACACGGACTTGTATTACTTTTAAAATTGTTCATTACTACGTTCATCAGCGTCATTGGTCATATATAAGGGTAATGTGTTTTTAACGAGTTTATTGTAAAGAATTTCAATTAAATTATTGAAGGGATAATAACGTCGTAGATGAATCTTAATTTTTTATAGATGCATTAGTTATTATCAGTATGGGCCTCGAGTCGCGAATCGGCCCTCGGGCGGTCACCGTGCGGTACCTGTTCTTTCGTGTTGTCTGTATGAAAAGATTCCTATTTTTACATTGGAAGTATCTTATTGTTTCTGAGGCGAGTGACCGCCTGCGGAGGCGGTGGGCGACGGCTGGCCCGCGACTCTTAAACGAGACCCGTACGACAACTTGCTATTGCGGCTGATGATCAGTTCTGACCAATCAATGTAAAAAATTTAAAAACCAAGTATTTTGTAATAATAACATAAAAGAATGCGAGTAGTTTTGTTAGTTGATTTCCGACGGGGTGGGTAATGGTGAGGCCAGCGGACACCGCGCCACCCGCGTTCCCAACGGCTGGCGCATTCTTATTTTTTTAACGATATAGCCTATTTATAAGTGACCGCTGTCCATCACCTTCCCTCCGTCAAGAACATCCCATGCAGAAGTACTGTGATATTCATTGTGTGCGTGAGGTTTGAAGCCTGGAAATGAATACAAAAGTCAATTAAGGAATTAGATAAAATTTCTAAAAAGAAATTATTGTAAAATAAGTTTTGAAATGTGTAAAAGTGATAAAATAACCGCGTTCGGCTCCGGACGCACGCCCGCCCCGTGGGTGTTATATCGTGTCAACATCACACAAAAATTGTAAGCTTTTATATATATTTAGTTATGATTCACCCCCAGATGTTTTATAATTTCAAAACTCACAATCGGAAACGATTTTATTTTGAACCTGTTTCTCCTTACCGACGCAGTATCATTTCCATACAAACGTTACAGCAAATGGACAAGGTGTTTTGGTGCGCCCATTTCTAGTAAGGTCTTCCATAGCTTAGGTAATTTTATAGAGGCGAATGCCTTTGTTAAATCTACAGAGCTCCTTTAAAAATACGCCGCTTTGTTAAATTTATGTAATTGCCCTCGGGATACCTTCCGGATGTCACTATTATAATTTTTTGTAGACCTTGGGCAGGATAACCAGCCTCGTGTAACATCTCGTTGTCTATTTGCTTCAATTATTTACAAAATTCCGTATATACATTGTTTTATATATTCATCAAGTGGCACGGTCACCAATGATTACTTTTTTCAAAGCATTGTTAATAATATGCGCAATATTGTAACGAATTCGATGTAATAATTTCTTTTTTAAGTATCATCACAGCAAGTGAGTAGGAAGCGCTACGAAACTGTGATACATCATAGATCACATTACATCGTCGGCTTTCAGTAGATGTGTGCGTGAGGATCATGATCACAGACTTAAATGTTTGTCGGCTCTGTAAAAACTTCAAAGAACCCCGTTCCGGTTCTCTAAAAAGAATCTGTAACTTTCTTTAGTTTTGTTCACAATTTCGCGTTTAGTTTTTTTGTAACGGAACCGTGTTTTTCTGAAATTTACACAGTCTGGGTTTTTATTTTCTTTTTATATGATAAAAGTGTTGTCGAATTATTATAATGAGTTTACAGGAGTTAACTGATGTCGCCGATCACATATTCGGGGTATTCGCGGGTTATAGTATGTTTTGTATTGGTAAATGTTCAGGTTAACTTTACGATGCGCTCTCTTTGATTTCTGTTGCAGCGTCCACTAATTCCTGCAAACGTACCAATGACCCCATAAAATTTTATTGATCACCAAGGTCTCCGCATTTTCTACGCTACTTCACAGTTCTGTCTTTCCGAGAACAGAAAATAAATAAATAGAATCTCTACGTTTGAAATGTTCCCTGCCCACGGACATTAATTACCATAAACATTTTTTTTAAAGGCATCGCGTTAAGTGTATGTGCCGTGGACTCGATTAAAGTATATGAGAGCAATAAAAAAATTTGTAGTTTATAAGTGACCAATGTTTTTGAAATGCCGGTGTCCACGGCTGTTGGGGATTGATTTTACAATAATCTTCTTCGATTTTCGTAATGATTAATGATTATTAGTCTACGGCAGGGTTGGGGGCGTTCAATCCTCACGCATGCATTTCTATATACTTTTGGTAAATTCCGATGATTGTTCGTTATTGTCGGAGATCTGTGCGGAGGAGGTGCGCGATGGTGCGCGTGCGCGTGCTCGTGTGTTTGTTTGTGTGTTTGTGTGGGTGTGGGTGTGGGCATGCTCGCCGCGTCTCCCGTGTATATTACACGGGCTGTGCATTTAGTATGTTGTTTCTAATGAATGTTCTAATTCGACTGGAACACGGGCGCTTACCTCCGCACACGCCCCCGACACGTTCTCACCTTTGTTTCTTAATCGTAACGTGATCTGTTCACGACGAATTGTTCAAATTGTAAAGATTTTAATGAGCGTTAAGAAGGCGGGACCATTCTCTTTATATTAAATAATTATTTAACCTTCATTTAGTAACGAGTTAGTAATATTTAATATACACTTTGTACGTCATATAAATATCTTGTATGTATATATACATATGTTTTATACTATAATTCATAGAAATTACTTTTAATGTCATATAAATTTAGTCATACGAATGTTTTTAATCCAATGTAAAACTATACAATCAAAAGCAAAACGTTGAACTGTTTTTATTTGATTCCAATGAGGAGTCTAATATGGAAATGTATTTTAAAAATTATTAAAAAACTATTAACGTGATCGTATTTAACAATGTTTTAACTGAAACAAAAATGGTGCCCGGGCACGGCATCTGCATAATGTTTGTGTTTCTGATACTGCTATATTTAGCGAATGAGAATTGTTTTAACTGTTTCGATTATTTTAAAGATTCCAAGTGTTTTTAACTATATCAATGATTTGTACAATTGTTCACAATATATATTGGCCACTGACCACACAGTTTTTAACTATTTTTACAATTGATTTTTTTTTATTTTACTATTTTAAACCTTTTGTCAATAGAACATGTAATTGTGATTTTGTTACTTTTATTTTATTGTAATAGGTGTTTTTAACGTAGCATTAAGTTTTAATTTGTTTTTGTACATTCATGCAACGAATTGTTTTTGTATTTTTTTGTTCCTCCAACGCGAGTAAGTTGTAATATGTTCATATGAGAAATTAATATACTTAAACCAAAAATCGGTACCTAAAGTGGGTTTAAAGAATATTAAAAAAGATAAATGAATAGCGCATTGGTGTAAATAAACGTTGAAACTAAGAAATGAATTGAACAGTTATTTACTCGTTTCACTGTAATGTTTCACGATTATTTATATCGATGTTAAAATTGCGAGTGGTTGTATCGAAAAATAAGCTATCGCATGTGGTGGTTGGTCGTTTTGGTGCGTGTTCGATGCAAAGTAACAGTGCGTGCAAGTCATACCGCTTCACCGACCTGCAACCGCCTAGCACGGTTTCTATGACCTATACTATACCAACATTTATTGGAAGTGTAAGCGGATGCGCTGCCTTGTTTAAATACAAAGAGGCAGTGTATATTTTCTATACAGTATCGATGTTATACGTCCGAGATATATGTTGTGAGTGTAACTCGATGTGAAAGTTTATCGTCAATCAGCAATCAACTACCTCACTGCAAGAAACTTTAGTACCCTTAATAATTATAGAAAACGATCATTCACAATTGATTTGTTTGTTCGTAAACGGATATAGGTAACTACCTCTCGAGATTATCACAACGTTACGGCTCCTTGCTCTTAGGTTTTTAAAGTTTGTTTTTGTTTTGTCTGTAACAACGGTGATATTAGTATTTCTTTACAAACATTTGCAATTGCTTTAATAGCTATGTACTTTTTTTGTAGGCGTTAATCGTAATTATTTATATTTTAATGTAAAAATGAGCGTACGGAAATTGTAGCCCCTGTTGATATTCTTTACCCATGTAGGTACCAATTTTTTTTTTATTTTAATAATTACACAATGATCTATCATCATCACAAGCTAGTAAAATTGGGGTAGTCCCGCCATCTTGACGATTTCAAGATTTATCCAGTTTTAATAAATCCATTGCAAATATCCCTTGTTTTTTTTTATCAATCCGACACCGTACTCCATGACGCCTGTTACGGAGACGCCCCGTACATCTCATTCTAGCTTATTCCTTAGACATAACTTAAAACAAAATTGTAATGAAGTCACAGCTTTTATTATTTTTTTCTTTTTCAAAATCTAAATTAAATACTAGTCTAAATAGCTTTTCAGTTTATTAAATTTTTGAAGCTAGATTACATTATACATCATCATTGCATCGCAATGAAGAGAATTAGCTGTGTAAAAACTTATTCACTGCACTATTAAAAACGACGCGGACGGTTTCACCGATTCCGCTGATTATACCAGTCCGCATTTCGATTATTATATTAATTGGCGATGATATCATAAAAACAGCAAATTTTATGAAAAAATCGAAAAAGTTTCTCAACAATCAATTTCTTCCTAAATCAATAATAAATAATTTCAACATTGTTCATTAACGAAGAATAAATGAAAAGTATGAATTGAGAATGATGATCAGTGTTGAACGGTTCAGTCGGTGAGTTGTGTGAGTAGCGCGGTGCCGCGTAGAATCCAGAAGTCGGACGGGTGGTCGGCGGGCAGCAGCAGCGGCAGCACGAAGTTGGTGCTGTGGCCGGTGGTGGCGAGCACGCCGGCCCGCGCCGCCGTGCGGTACAGCGGCGCCTCGTACCGGCCGCGCGGAGCCGGCGCGCCCACGCAGCAGCTCACGCGCACCGCCGGCAGCCACGCCCACGTCTGACCTACAAGCACACCTCCAGCTCAAAACATGCTGGCCCGATCAGACAAACACGGGGAACATGCTCAGCAGCGGGCTTGTTCCGTGTCATGAAGTGGTATGAAACAATGATCAAGATTTAGCTTGTTCGATACCTAGGTTACCTCTGACCTATTTCTTGTGTAGAGTTTATCTAGTGAAATTACTAGGGTAACGTCCACGGAAGTTGCCACTTTCTGAAACTCATTGTTAAGGGCAAGCACGATTGTTAATGTTTGTGTGCGGCGTGTGTCACGTGATCATACCTGGCAGCGCGTCGGCGAGGCAGCTGTTGGCCACGTCCCAGCGGCCCGCGTCAATGTACAGACCGTGGATGATGATGCCCTCCTCGGGTGCCACGAGCCCGCGGTACACATCCGGCAGCTCGCTCCTCTGCGAGCAGCACGAATCAAGAGTTAAACAAGAATTTTTCATTAACCATTGTACACTATTTATTTATTTTTATAATAAATACTCTTTTGCTCACAAAGTTTTATTCAGATCAAAAATTTTTAAGGTTAGATGTAAAAGAAATCCGTTGGATATTAGATAATTAAAGTACCTAATAACTAGTTACAAACTTATTTCCCATCCCCCCTTTTTTGGAGGTTCGAAAATATGTATACCGGGCTCGCTCGTTAATACTCCATTGAGTAATGGCTATGTTGTACCGTGTACGTAACACGGACCTTGGGATTCTTGTTATAGGCGTACACGTCGTCCTGTGTGATGAAGATGTTGGTAGGGTGGAAGTCGAAGGCAAGCACGTCGACGGGCAGCTGGCGGCGGCGCGCGTGCGCCTGCATGGAGCCGGTCAGCAGACCTTGCGGGAAGAACAGCCCCGGCAGCCAGCTGCTGCTGCCGCGCCCGCGCTGCCACCACGACTGTAGTGTTCCAGATGATATTTACTCTCACACCAACGTATACGCATCATGTTTATTATAAAGCAGCTGAATTGTTAATCGTAACGAAAAAAAATTTAAATTTTTATTTTTGTGTACATATGACTTGTTTTATTAGTTAACTCGCTACGTTTTTGAATACGTTCTGCGCTGAACACTTCCTTTGCATCGTGGACATCTCCGGGTTCGATTCCGGGCCTACTTATGTTTTAGAACACCTTCAGTCCTGGAGATCTGCCTCAACAACATCGTTGATGTGTTGCGGCTGACAATGTACGAAAGCGAAAGTATAACGAGTTGAATAATACAAGCGTATGGAAGAGAAGATTAGGTTATGCAAAATAAATTCATTTATGCAGTTTGCAGCTTGCAGTACTACCATAGGTAATATTTTGCATGTTCTTCAATTTATACTGCGACCTTTGTATGTAATATGAATATATAAGTGATGAGCGTGCCTCAATGAAGTCAATGCGCAGCGCGAGGTCGTGCAGCCAGCTGCCGAGCGATTTGAGAGAGTTGTATGCGCGGGAATGCCACAGCGCCGGCACTCTCCCATTGGCCAGCGCGTTGAATACCTCCTCCAAGGACTCCGACATCACCACGATACCCTGTATTGCGTGACCATTACAAGTTAAACAGCGCGTGCTTTTAGTTAACTAAATTAAGGTAAACGAAAAGTAATTAAGAAACAATAAGACGTATAGTCTAGTAGCTTCAGGTGCCCGAAAAAGTTAACTGTAGTCATAAAGCATAGAGCGTTAACGTTAGCATCGAGAAATTGTTTATGGCGAGAGACCTTGATGGCTCGCTGCAGCTCGTTGAGGCTTGCGTGGAGCAGCACGAGCAGCGTGTCGTACTGGTCCGCCTCGTGGTGCAGCACCGTGGCGAGCGACAGCGGCTGTCCGCGCTCGTCCACCGCCCACACGGACTCGTGGGTCTCCGACCTGTCGATCTGTGACGTCACACAGAAAAGAGAAAATAAGACATAAAAGGAACGTACGCTTAAATGATGATGATGAAGTGAAAAGCTGAATGCTGATTTACATTTGATTTTGACATTTACGTATTCTATTTAAGTATTTGTACATGATGTATAACGTGTTATTTTAGTTGAAATAATTGTTTACCTGTTTTGCGACCGAGGAGCGGGTGGTGTCGCATATGCGCCAGACCAGGCGGTCGGGGGGCTCCGCGCCTGCGCCCCCGGCGCGCGGCTGCACGTCCGCAATTGTGCGCAGCAACGCGCTTGTCTCTTGCCGCTGCAATGTTCAACGTTTCTTCACTCTAAAACTATCTTCTTCTGTTTGCATGGGCTAAAACTATCACCCAGTGTTAAGTTGCAATGGGGGCCGTGGCCCTAAACACTCTGGCTCTCATATTTGTCAAGACATAATGCTGTTATAGCGGCATAATTATAGTTCATAAGGCATAGCACTAATCAATATTAAATATAGAATACACAAAAATTACTTATGGGGAGTAATAACATTTAAATAAAATTTTAATGTATGACAGCCATGAGTGTCGCCGTCTACACACAAAGAAAATTGAAAGGCGACAGCAGAAACAGATACGCATGTAAATGTCTTGAAATAGTTGAGTTATATCCGGATGGAAGGCGAAGGAAGATTGAAGAGTTGCGGCAAGCAGCGGTGCTTGCCTCGAAGGCGATGTTGGCGTTGTCGTGCAAGCCGAAGAGGCCGGGCGGCTCGTTGTCGGGCAGCGAGTCGACGTAGAGGCGCGCGTCGGCGAGCAGCGGCGCGCGCGGGCTGCGGTACCGGCCGCACGGCGAGTACGCGTGCTCGGGGCTGACGGCCGCGCGCGACACCACGCGCCGCAGCCCCGCCGCCAGGCAGCGCTGGTCCCACGCGTCCGTCACGCGGCCCCCGTACGTTATCTCACCTACGTACAACTGTACATCTCATTCTCATGTTTTACATTATACAGCGAAACAACATATTTATCATTAACTTCACTTTGAACGACACTTGGCCTGCTCTTCTCACTCATCTCACTCATATTATCATTATCAGCCGGATGACGCTCCTTGCTAAACAAAAGTCTCCGTCAAAGACATAGATTGGCCAATTATTGTCTGCACCCAGCTTCTTGACATCGTCAACAGATCGTCTATCCACCTTGTAGAAAGCCTGCTAGCATTCCGTCTGCCGTTACCAGTACATCGTTTGTCAATACAGCCGAAAAATGTAACTTCGGACTTCGCAACCTCTTATGGGAGCCACCAGACGAAGACATTGCCTATGCACAAGAGTGCACGTCCGCCGGTCGAGGTAATGATGAACAACTCACTTGTTATATACTCAAGCGCATCCCAGGGTATCTCGCCGCCGGCGCAGAACATCTGCAGCGTGAGTATGGCGCACTCGCGATCGCTGTCACTGAACTCGTACGAGATGTTCCAACCCAGCGGCCCGAACTTCTTGCGCTCCTGAACCAGCGCGTGGAATATGCAAATACCGAACAGCAAACTACGCCAGTCCTGTTCGAGCACTGAAAAATATAATTATACTTCTCACTCAACGAAACGAGCTTAACGTTTATTTGATGGTAATGCGTATGATTTACAATGAACTTGTTTTCATGTTTATGGCGACAGAAGAAAACCTTACGGTAGTTCCTACCAAGATGTTCTCTGTCCACAGACACCTTACCGTTAAACAGTTAGCGAAAGCCAGCAGCTGACTTAGCTTCTGTGCCACAGACGCATTCAAACTTTATAATTGAATCAGATAAACATGTCTTTCAGAAAAGACTCAGACTGAGACTTCTTTCTTAATACATAACTATAAAAACTGTGCATTTATTTTACCATGGTTCTCGTAGAAATCTTTATCCATTTCAATCAACGCTCTCTTAACGTTCGCCTTCAATCCTTTTGGTGGCTCGTTGGTGACTTTCACTGAGTTCTGTAGCACGGAAACGGGGAACTTGGGTGTTGGCATAGAGCTCAAGTATAAACGAAACTCGTCATGAGGTGGCACAGATTGATCATCGCTAAGACTAGCTACGATCATCTCCAGGTTAAGCATCCACGATGCTGCCAGGTGACAATTCTGTGAAAGGATTAATATAAACCATTAAAATTCATGTTTCTAAATGTAACATCAACTATAGCTTTAAGAAACGAATTAAAGTTCCTCGCCAGGTAATCACTAATTTCTGATTAGCTTCTTTTGGTATAAATAATTATAAAAGTAAATATACACATGCAGAACAAGGCATTAAATTCCGAGAGAGAATTTTAAATGAAATAAAACTAATAACGTGTTCACAATTGCATAAACAAGTAAGATTCAGTTCCTGTACCTGGAGAAACACCCAGTCCCCTCTTGGTTTAGCGTTGTTGATCATTCGCTCGGCGACAGGTCCTTGGCCCTGACCCAGCGAGATGGAATTCACCCGATCGCGCATCCCCATGTCGGTTGCGAACTTTTGAAACGCACCGAAAGGATCAGAGCCGGTGCTCAGAACAAATACCAGCGGAGTAGAGGGTGTGGTATCAGCGTATCTGAAAGGAGCGCCAAGTTTAAAGCAAACCACACAACAGACTATATAATTATATTCAAATGAAACGTCCAGGGATTATATTTACATGTGTTATTGTTACGTTTATACTAACAGTGTGGGCAGCTGCACCGGCGGACTCTCCACGAAGGCGGGCCCGAGGGTCAGTACCACGTATTGAGTGATGGCGAACACCAACTTCTCCTCTCTTAAACATTTAAGCAGCATCAGTTTCTCGAACGGATTCAGCCTCTCGTTCCAATTAATATTTGGTGCGTTCTTGTTGGTCTTGTCCACGTAAATGTCCTGTTTTGTGACATGGAGATAATAAATAGAAAATGAAAAATACATAAACATGAAGCGATGATAGCTTTATAAAAGTGCACGAAGAGGCCCGGATTCGTAACCTTGAACCTTGAACAGATCGAGACTCTGATTAACATCGTGAGGAGACTGACATGTTCCAAGGTCAGCTTTGAAGAAATCCGGCAAATGGTCAGCGTTGTGGATAATAAGCTTTCGTATTGTGAGACGAGGTCCGCGTCTTGGCGTTATGGTTCCTTAATTAAGAATTTATTTATTTAAAGAAATCTAAGAAGAGTAATAATTACAGTAATTTCATTCTTTCATCAAATAAGAAGTTACTACGTTCAACAAACATTCAGAGTCATGAAAACAAGTCGATAAAAATACATAAATCAATAAAGATACAACGATCAATACAGCGGGGGTCGCCGAATGACCCATTTGATAACTGCAAGTGACCCACTTCAGCTCCGTCAATAAAGTAAATACAGTGTACAGGAGAATAAATTATACCGATAACATCACTGACCCAGAAGTATCCAATACTTACATTTTAGTTTATTTTAAACCGTAATAAAAAAAATTGTTTAACTATCAATTGGATCCCATGTGTGTTGTGTTTACTTTAAGTAATAATGGGACAGTTGAGTACGTACAACGGAATAGCTACCGATGGTGATGGGTATGCGCTTGAGGCAGTCGTCGGGCAGTCCCGCGAACGACGGCTCCGTCTCGTGCAGCTGGTACACCGCCATCCACATCTGATCAGTCAGCGCCTCCAACGGCGGCTTCTTAGGCATCCCCTACACACCGCAAGCGAATCTTTCATTAACCAACGCCAACAAAACGAGTTAACGCTGCACCATTTGCTTGACGCCTAGAAACATAAGTACTGCATGGATGCAATGGATCTTAGAGGGCAGTCTCAGGCAACAGAGACTTACCACCAGTATTTACCAAAACATCTAATCTTTCAACTACCTATTTACTTACCTCTGAATAATAATGTCAGGGAAAAGTAAGAAAAAAAAATACATGTTTAGTTATTCAATTTTTAGATTTATAATTTTTATTCACCAGGTGGGTGCAATGTGGTGCAGTGTGTCTCTGTTGCCGGTGACCGTCTGGGTGGGTGGTAGTGTGCGAACATTACTGTGTTCCAGTTTGTAAGGTAGTGAAATTACTGGGGTAACGAGACTTTACACATTATGTCTCAAGGCGACGAGCGCAATGTGGTGCAGTGTGTACCATCTTAACTAGCAGCACGTTGTCATGGGCAAGCGTATTACTTACCATTAGGTAAACGTCTTGCACGTCTCGTCTCACAGAAGAATAAAAAAAATATTAAATAGTTATACATAAGCACAGTGAAATGAGTTAACAAAAGTAAATTAAGTAAAGGCATGTCGAGTGTAGGTTGCGTTACGTTGTTTAGGCAACGGTTCATCACAGACGTGGACTGACCGGGGTGGCGGCGGCTGCCCCGTGCAGCAGGAAGTGCCACTGGGCGTGCGGCAAGGCGCCCGAGTGCAGCACCACCGCGGCGGTGAGCAGCAGCGACAGCGCGAGCCGGTGGCGGGCGAAGAGCGCGCGCGACACCGCCCGCTGCGTCGCCAGCGTCGCGCTGCCCACCAGCACCGCGACGCGCGCCTCCACCGTACTGCTCGCCTCCGCCGGCTCCTCGACCACGCGCTTGAATATCTGCCGACATTCAAACGAGACATTTAGAGAACCGCACGCAACTACAGCAGGAGAGTGTTATTTCACCCGGTTAGTGTCACCTTATCCTTTGCAAAAAAAAAAACCCGGAGTACTTTTATTTTATCAGAGAAATGTTCAAGCGTAGTTGTCCCCGTGGGTGCGTGAACGGTTCACCATCAATCTTACATCTCCGTCAAACAACGCCACGGCTACTGAGCTTTTCCGACACACGTTAAGATGTGAAAATATTCGCAAGGCGCCGGTATTTACCGAGCTTTTACGATAACTTCAGAGAAATTGTGTTGTGAGCGCATCGGATGGTTACCTGAGTGAAGTAGGCGAGTGAAAACTGATACATCGGGTCCAGATCAGCGAGCTGCGCGATGGCAAAGTATAGCAGGGCACCCCGCGCAGCGACGTCGCGGTACCGCTCGCGCGCCACGCCGATGCTGCGCTCCGTGGTCTCCGTCTCCTCCAGCCGTGCAGTGATTATCTCCGAAGTTTCCTAAACACCGATATTTTTCTCTCATACTCTCATAAAAATACACTGAACAGGATACGCTTATTGTCTTGTTACTATTTGCCTCTATTTTTGTGAAGTATATCATCTTTGTGCATACACATCAAATCACAATAAGCAGAAATAATACTCAAAGTAACAGACAGTCTAAGGATCTATAGCGATTAAATAAGAAAGTGGAAATACAAGAATAATGATTATTTTTATTAGAAGAGAATTGTGCATTCGCTATAAAGTGCATAATTATAAAGTTCTTGATGAATGTACGGATGATTAATATCTCACCTTACTCTCGTTGAGGGTCTCGATGAGGGCTTCGTCGTCGAGTATGTTGCCGGTGGAGGCGTGCAGGAGGTGCAGTATGCGCTCCTCGATGTCGAGCAGCGACGCGCGGTCGGCGGCAATGCGCGTCGTCAGCTCGGTACGCTGGCGCTCCAGCTCAGGTCGCTCCAGGCTCACCACCTCACTAACAACAGTCAATTAACAATAATAACGAATCAAAATATTGCGAAAAAGACAACAAAAAATCTGCATCAAAGTTTATAAACTTACGCTAATAATTGTTCTTCCAACCCGGAGAGTGTTACGGTGAAGTTGACCAGGGTGACTTGGATGCAGACTTCCGGCAGGTAGTGTGGATTACCGAGCTTCGTGGTGAGGTAAAGGCGGAAGTTGGTATCGTACTCCACGTCGCTGTCGCCAATGTGAATGAGCAGGCGACCGGCCTGTAATATATGACATATATATTATAATCGCCATGAAATACGAGCAACGCTCTGTTAATTTTCATCTAAACTTCATTATAATTTATATTTAAATTACTTAACTTATGTTACGTTATATAGCTTATATTAAATAATGAGTACATATGGCATGGGTAAATAATGCATTTTGAACTAATAGACAAACAAATACCCTTTTTAAAAGGATTAGGTAAAGAAACTAATGCCTCATGTCTCGAGGGACTGAACTAATCTCGAGTTGTGTCATCGTCAGCGTTACATTGTTGTAACGTACCATAAAACCAGCATGAAATACTAGCTTGTTTCGCCGCTTTTCATAAACAATGATTTGTGTAAGACGAACCTGTAGGAAAGTCTGTTTGAGCAGCAGCGGGGTCAGCGCGGCATCTATCTCCTCGCCCACGTCCTCGAGCAGCAGCGGCCAGCCGAGCCGCACGCAGCTCTCCAGCACGCGCAGCAGCGTCGGCTCCGTCGGCTTCACCACCTTCAGCCCCGCATCGCGCTCCATGTTCTTTATCCACCGGTTTGCCTGTCAACAAATGTTACAGCTTTTAATTGATTAATTGAATTCGCCGTTGCAAGTGACCAAGCCTCCTCTACAATAACGCGGGAACAAGGTGAAAGTAATTAACGCCTAAGTTAGATGTTACTAGATTAAGGTTTGTACTTGTTGCTGTGGGTCTATCGCAAGTGGTCTTCTACCAGCGCAAACCACGAGCGCCGCATTCTCCGAGGAGCCGGCGTCACGCGGCAGTCCCTGCGACTGCCACGCGCGGGTGGCGCCCCCGCCGGCCGCCGTGCGCACTAGGCTGGGAGTCGCGAGGAGAGCACATTACACACAGACAGCACAGAAGATTAGTAAGTGGTAATGAAGGAAGAACAGATTGTTGAATCAGTCAAATTTCTTAATGGAGAATAGCGTCAGATTAAAACAGGGTCTGTAGCAAGAACGTCGCTGCTAAAGTGTAAGCTATATACAAGCGACAGAGAATCGGTGATGCTGGATAGGGATATGAAAAGCTAACAAAACTTCAATAGTGGTTATCAATTTGCTGATGGTATGATACATCCATTATGAGCGTGGAATACATTATCTGACAAGTTATATCAATTTATACCCATTGTTTATTTACTGAAACTAAATCAGGATAATGCTATTGGCATTGTTAAATCAGTATTTTTCATGCACATCATAACTTTCGTGTCTGCACGTGGTAACCATTAGAACTCCTTCTCGTCATAAATAATATCCTATCATTTCCTCTTATCAACACTGACTTACTCAAAAGTTTTAGAAGATGGTATATTGAGCTGGGCACAATGGGCGACCCACTTGTGCTCCAGCTCGCGGCGGTAATGAGCAGGGAAGGCGCCGAAGTACGCAATGCATCCAGCTGCCACCAGCACGTCGCCCGTCGCACTTATCAATTGCTCGGACGCTTCCTGCGCATGCGCACTGTTACCAGTAACTATCGTTTTTGTGACGCATAAAATAATTCAGAGATCACCTTCCAAATTACGAACAGAGACAAAAATGTTTATAATTAGTTTTTAAGTATAAATGTAGCGTAAATTCACATTAATAAACATACAAAAAATACACTACAGTTTGTTTAAAGATTTGTCAACATTTGTAGGTTATGGAAGTAAACGGTTGGAGGCTGGTGGTACCTTGACACTATTTTCCCATCGCGCCTGCTCGTTGGCGAGCGCCTGTGTGAGACTACCTGCGCGCGAAAGTCGTGCAGCAGCCAAAGCTACATCAGCTTGTAACTTGTCGCGTTCTTCTTCCACCGTCTGCACCATACAATAGAGTATTAAATCACGATGTAACTTTATCACCTTTAACTGCTCTTTGCAACTGTTGTAAGATAACAGAACCAATCAACTAATTTTCAAATAAAAAATTGGCAACCTCGGTTGTTTTATTTACAAACAAAAAAAAATCATGGCCTGGCATTTGTGGTATTCTCTTTGATATCAGGATGTTTAACTTTTGATTACTTTGGTAATATTTAGAAGTTGATATCTCCGATCATCATTTAGAACAGACAAAGGAGATGACGCTCGATAAGTACCCGCAACTCATTCAGCATAGCAGCGAGCTGAGCCTCGATAGCCTCCACCTGCTTCTGCTTCCCGCGAAGTTCCGCCATCACACTCTTCAATATAGCAGCAGCCTCCTTGTGCCTGTGATTGCATAAAATGTGGATTAATCATAATAGTTGTCAATTGGACCAAACCCGAAAACCAACGCCGACCTAAATATATACAGATCGCAACTATGCCCAAATTATATTCATACTCGCTAAACTATTGCAAGCGCAGCGTGTTCGTACTTTGCAGATTATTGAATTAGTAAATTCTTCGTTTCAACGTAACTTTGATTAAATACTTATCAAGAAGTTTATTTCGTGTCCGTAAACGAAAATGTCCTTTTTATGAATCTACCTCTAAACAGTTTTCCACCATACATGGTAGAGGGGAAGATAACGAAAAAGGTAGGTATTAATTCCACCGTTACGTTGTATGTAGTAATAAATTAACGAAGACTAATCAATATTTATGCATATAAATATAAAAGAAAATTATAAAGTTATTTTTTTCTAATATCATAAAAAGATTTAACTTTCATCATCATATAGTGCTATCTTCAAATTGTTTGTACTTATTAGAATTTTAACTTTTTTTTTGTTATATTTTTTTATAATGCACTTAATACATCTAGAATAAAAAAAACACATAAAACAAATAATTCAATAATGTAGTTATTGATCGCTCGTTGAAACCAGAATATTGTTTATAATATAAAATGTCATTTACTTCAGTAAACAATTCACAAACGAATAACCTAATATTACACTTTGGGAAGAAACTTTTTTATAATATACTATATTTGAGGTTAGTTAAAAAATGGTTTACTGTTATATTCTGTAATTGTATTCTTTACATTTTAAAACCTTTCAAATAACAGATATTAGAAGAATAGAACTTTAATGGTTTAATCTATGTGAGATGTATTTAGTTGAAATATTTCAGATTGAATAAAATATGATTAAATTATGGTTAAAGGAGCGATGCCATCAAGTTTCATTCAAGAAGTAAGACATTTAGTTCTCAAACTGACATTCACCAATAATCCAAACTACTGATATGCTTGAATCAGCGCAATAAAAGACAACAATGCTGTACATCACATGTTAAACCTACATGCATTAATTCTTCTTAATAAACTTTAGGAATACCAAATTAAATGATTGCAATTTTATGGTTATTAGTAAATAATTTCTAGTTGGTTTTTCAGTTAATAATCAGTCCATGTTAGATTTTAAAAATTATTATTATGGCTAGGCAATAAAAAAGAAATACTTATCCATAATAAAAATTAGATTTTTACTGTATATTACGCAAGAAAATTACAACAAAGTAATTATAACAAATATTAATATCTTTACTCGGCTTGATATCATTAGTATGAGGCGGATAATTAATTCAAAATTTCACTGTCCATGTCACTATATCATATTCTTGCAGATTCTATAGTTTGTTTCACAGTAATTACATGATTACTATGCTGATGAACCGTAGCTGCAACTTAGTTTTTCACTTTACCTATAACTGTTCTCTTAGTTTTAACAAATGTTGGTAATGTCCTCTTCGTGGCTCTCATGCCTCATGACAGTAGCAACTAATCCGGCAACATGATATTGTCTAATAACTACCTTGGAAGCTGTCATTGGCTTATATCAAATTATATTACAGAGGGATCCTACTTTTTTAAAGTAAGAGTTCATATCTGTTGTTGAAACAATTATCTTGACCTTTCTGTTTATATCAGTTCAACAATAAAGTGAACTACTTATACAAATTATCCGTTATTACCAAAAGGTTAACAAATATACATTCAACATGTGAAAACTCACTTATAACTGCGTTGTATAAAATGTGATATGAAAATTTTTCCTGCTTGCATATTTTGTTTTAATGTTTCTACATATATTTTGTGCTTCACACCTGTTGTAGATAGTTACATAATAATATAAGAAAAAATATTGTATATCACAGATATTTAGACTCTGTGGGTATATTCACCCATAACAATGTGGTGTTAGGATATTTTCTCATTGCCTATGTAATTTTACATTTCCATAGGTTCTATTACAAAGAATGCACTAATGATTTATTATAGAGACCTTTCTACAATTTCGATGTACATTAAGTAGCAATCAATGCTGTGGAGAAGGCAATGGCGAATCACTCATTATAACTGCCAAGATAGTCGTCATGTATTTCATTACACATGATGACCACAACCCTTGGTCATGAGGAATTATGTTTTGGAAAAAGAATGTAGCAGGCATTATTCTGTTAATACATTCACTTGAGTAAGAGGCGTTAAATAAGCCACTTGGGTACATAAAGTTAAAATATACATTATTTTAATTCTTATGGTTTAAGTTAATGGACTGCGAAGACAGAGATAAAACCAAAGTAGTTGTGACTTCATGGCAAAAGTAGGGACTAATTTCAAGAGACAGGGCTTTAAAATAAAAATATGAAGAACATCCTGATATCCGTGCTTTACTAAAAGGATGCTTTTTTTAAAAAAAAATGAATTACCTATATTTTAATCAAAAATCAAACTTAAGAATCTTAATAGCTAGCATCCATAACACGTAGTGGAAGGATATACGTAACTCAAAATAATGGAAGACCTAGGGTTAAGGGAAATTAAACAAATTATGGATTTTCACACGATAAATATAATCAGAAACTTAGAACACTAATTTACTTAAGATTAGAAACAAAAAATTATAAGATTAGCGCCGTCCACGACCGCGACCTCCTCGCCCGCCCCTTGGTCCTCCTCGGCCTCCGCGACCGCGGCCCCTGCCTCCGCGAGGGACTCCTCTCGTGAATCCTCCTTCACGTTTAACACGTCCCCTTGGCGCGTCATCCAACAACAATGTTTCAATAGGTAGACTGTCAGGTAAGATGTAATACCTGATGTTATTACCACGAATGGTCATAGTGTCCAGTTGTAGCTCTTCCTTGTTTTTAGTCATTACTTTTACAGTTTTCAAATGCGTATTCATCGCTACATCCACTCCCGTAATAGTGCCATGGACAACACTACCGTTCTTCAGCTCAATTGTGACCGTCTCGTGACTCAATTTCATTAAAAATCTCACAAGCTTCATGTTTTTGATATTATTCGACAAATTTCAAACTCAAACACCGGCGTCTTCAGAATAACCAAACTTAAAACACGACCAAAGAGGAAATATGGCGGGCGATAATGTTGCCATTTAAAATGTTAATTATAATTAACCATAGATTTTAATAAATATTCGTGGATAAAATTATAATTCTGAAAATATATAAATATTATTATTTGCCAACAAAATACATCAACAAAAATTTAAATGAGAAAAAAATATTTATGACATTATACAGATATAACACGAATGAATTTATTCATGTTAAGGTTTTGTTTAAATTTTCCCCAAAAAAAAATAAAATCAATTTTAAACTTAATTCCTAGTTTATTTTCTTCTACATTTGTTTGTTTACTTTACAAATTTTTACAATACTAAAATTGGCTATATGTTTTTGTTTCATCAAAAAGTTACGATAACTTTAATTTCAGAAAAAACTCTGTTTTTTTACAAGTCAAAGAGGTTAAATGTATTTATTATAAGTATATCGATATTTAGTTCATAACTTCACTCGTCTTTTTTTTTTAAATGCACGGCACTTTATAAAAAACCTCAATTCAATTCAATTTCAGATTTGATAACAACATATACATCAAAGTTCACCAAACATTTTTGTGTCGTAGACCCCTTGCCATGTTTTTCCGTGTTGGGTAGACCCCCTACTTACCTGATATTGATTTCCTGTAAATTTCTAACTCTAGTCAAGTTTAGTGTTAAAATCTTAAAGTAATAACACATGTTAATTTATACATTTATTAATTGAATTTAAATTAAAACTACTCAAAAAATTTTTTTTATCTGTTATATAAAATATACGTAACATTAAATAAAATATAAATTTTTGTATATTTAATTTGAAAAACTAAATATACATGAAATAGGCGTTTATACTTTAATAAAAGTCCCTTTTAGTTAAAACGCTGCAATTTCATTTCAGCGGGCAATTGCTGTCTCATGAAAGTAGTACTTTGGTCATACAAATAATTTTATTTATGTAGAAAGAACTTATGCAGAACAAAATATTTGTTTTGAGCATAAAAGCAGCTCACAAATCTAAACCAAAAAAACTATATAGCTAACACGAAGTAAAGAAACGTATCTATTATGTACAAAAGCGATTAGCACAACGTAATGCTGTATTAACATCCTAGCTGGTGCTATATTGATGTGGGTAAGCGGTTAACTTGCTACTCGTGTTAAGTTTATAAAATAATACGTTTTTTTTAAAGTACTTACGCTATGATCTTGGGCTCGACGACACGGAACACTTTGGCGTACATATCAATCGCCTGCACCCACAGCACCATAGATCGACATACCTGAATAACAAAGTGCACAGCATTGATAAAACGGATTATCCGCGGATATAAAATCAAGAGTTTACTTCAATTTATTTACCCTAGAAACTTTGACAACTGTGTCTGGGTTAAAATCCTTGTGAGTGAGGTACGCCTTGAGCTTTTTGAGAGTCGTGTCAGGGATGTGATCCTTGTCGTACTCTTGGAGGTTACGGATAAAGTTGACATCAGCCAGCATCTTTTTAGTAGAGTCCCAGTCAGGTCTACAAGTGAAAAATCTAATATTATCTTAATCGTGTAAATTTATATGAATTATTGAACAGGAAGAATTAAGGAAAAAAATAGTTGATAAGCAAACTATGTACATGAAATGAAAAATTACAAAAAATTTGGTCTAAAACTTTGTAAACAAATGAAAGTAAACTGACTTTGCGCCAAGCAATATGCAAACTGGTTCCATTACAAAGCGCACAAGTGTTGGTGGTTTCTGAAAAGCCTTTAATTCGTTAATGTCACTCTTATTGATTGCTTTCAGTGCTTCCTGAGCCGCTTCCATGGCGGGCATCGCGAGCGCCAAATCCGCCTTCGCCTCGTCAGCTATTTGCTTTACCTCTTCCGCTTTCACCTATCATGAAACAATAACGTTTAGAACACACGACCCCTTACTGATTTATTCAAAATAGAAAAGAAAACTATAGATACTTTGTATATTATCTATAGATATTTTTTTTTATACTACTTTGCGACGAGACGAGCAAGACGTTCACCTGATGGTAAGTGATACGCTGGCCCATGACAACGCGGCGCTAGTTAAGATGGTACACACTGCACCACATTGCGCTCGTCGCCTGAGACATAAGGTGTTAAGTCTCGTTACCCCAGTAATTACACTAGCTACAGCGTCCTTCAAACCGGAACACAGTAATGTTCGCACACTACTATTTGTCGGTTGCAATAGGAGCTGCGGTGGTACCCATCCAAACGGTCTCCGGCAACAAAAACCTACCACCTGGTAAATAATGTAGTGGCAAATGATTTTCAGGTAGCTTAGGTGTGTTTCGAAATTATGCCCCGCTAGTCAGATAGTGCGTTGGGTTGGATTACTAATCTGACGCAAAAGGTACAAGGAGTTTGTTTAGTTCCTGTGTGTTTTTGTTTTACCTTAGCGACAGCTTCGTCGGCGAGAAGCGCATGCCGCACTTCGTCAGCGCTCCGTTGCTCTTCGCGAAGGCGCGCTGCCAGGGCTGCGCCCTCAGTCGCCTTGCGCGCCAACAGGGGCTCCATTTCGCGTACGGCGCGTTCCATCACACCCACAGACTCAAAGGCGCTGTAGAGTTTCTATTAATAACAAAATATTTTAAGAACAATTCTACAACAAAAATAAATAATCACATTTATCTGAAAATAATCTATTGTCGCAAATAAACATCGTAATTGTCACCAAGACATAAATAAAGACAGAACGGAGGTGAGTAGCATGGGCCCCTTCTGTTAAGTATAGATTTGTTAGATACAGAAAAATAAATTTGACCTGTAAACGTTTCTAGCAGGAGATTGACCGTAAGAATTATTTTTTCTATCACTTTCTTGAATGCAAATAATGTATTTAGTAATAGAATGTTCTAATAATTGTATTATAACATTAGGATGAATTCTAGTAGAGTTGTAGATATTAGACGCTTTTGGTCACCTCGAGGCCGCATGAGACGCGATCACGGCCGAGTATAATCTCCTGCCGTTTATTATCGAGCAGCGTGAGGTAGAGCTGTAGCAGATCCAGGTAGCTGCTGGGCGTGGAATAGAAGTGGCGACGCAGCTCCGCGAATAAACGCTCCGTCATCACGTCGACATTCTGAACACAGTAAAGATGATTACGAGGTACTCGAACCAACGTTTTACTGTCGTTAGTCCATCGACTATTACATGTATATTTCTAATAGTATTACCTGGTGCATAGAGACGCAGACGGTGGCAATGGATTCGATGAGGTCGGGGTTAGATAGCGGAGCGAGTGACTGGCGCGCAACAGACATCAGAGCTTCGGGAGGCCACTTGGTCAGCCAATCGATGGCACAACAGTTCACCAGCGACGGGAACATGCGGCACCGGCGCCTGCAAACCGATTATAGCTATAGCAAATCTTTCACTTGCATATGTAAAGATAAAATAATATTTAAACCCGTATCAAATATAACACATGCCTATCCAAACGGACAACGTTTGCTTGGTTTTTAATTCTAAAACGGTAGTTAAAACAAGAGAAGGACCTGAAGCCGTCGCCTACTGGACTCATGCAGATGCAGAGATGCAGCTTTGCGCGCACTCTGTTTATGAAGAAACGATAAAGAGCGTCCCGGTCAGAAGGATTGACACCGCAGCGCACAGCGTCGTTGCTACAACCAGACTGCATTTGCTCGTAAGCATCTCCTTCTAACAGGTTGTTCACCTCGCCTGCGGATCAAAACCATAATGTGCATCAGGCCACATGCCGTCTTCTTTGAGGACAAATACTTGACATAAATAAAAAACATTTATTATACGCTGAAATAAATACATGAATAGTGCAAGTTGTTACCGGTGTTAAGCATGTTGTTAACGTCCTCGAGGAAGTCATCGCGCGACAGCTGCGTGTCGGTGCAGAGGAATACGGTCTCGCGCAGCGCCACGCCCGCGCTCATGTACATCTTCACCAGGTCCTCGTGGAACTCGGGAATGTCGTAGTTGCGCTTCAGTTCCATACCCATGCATCTGTGAGTGTGAAATTGATACCGATATAGAGGCTCCAAAAAAAATTTCATAATCTTTTAAATTCTAAACGCTTTTCAAAATTCTGAAATTTATAACGGAATTTCTTCTTCTTTAAAACGTCAATTTAACGCTTTTGCTTAAACAAGCATTAGTAGCGCCTGTTTGTTGTAATCGTATAAGTGTCTTCCATGTTTCCACTGCTGGGACGGTGCGCTGTGGCTGTCTCCCACAAGAAGAGAGACGAGGTTAGAGGTAGTTGTTAGGTGTGGTTATACCTGCAGTCGTTGAGGTGCGCCGCCAGCGTGGCGACGCTCCGCCGGCCGGAGCCCGCCGGGCCCACGAGCAGCGCGTGCCCCCGCTCGGCGCGCAGCACGCGGGCCACGCGCGCCACGTGCTCCGCCATCTCGTTGAACACCACCAGCCGCATCTCCGTGCGGGCCGTAGCGTTGTACTCATCTAGGTACTCCTACAGTAAATATATAAATTTGATGAGCGCTCTAAACTAGTCAAATTACTCACGTAACCAGACTTAAAACCTAATGTCTCAAGGCGACCAGCGCAATATGGTACGGTATATACAATCTTAACAACCACCAAGTGAACGCCTTGCTCGTCTCGTCGCTTCGTAGAATAAAAATAAAGAATTATTCCGTAAAATAGAGATCAAAGAAAAGGAAACAGGTGAGTGTAAAGAAATTTGTAATATAGACATTTGTATCCTTTTTTTATATACCTTGGAGTTGGAGTGGAGGCCTTTATCAGCAGTGGGCGTCTATAGGCTGATAATGTCACCTAGAATCTGGTATCTCAGAAGAGTAAGTCCTACCAGTTGACATCCTTAACGATTTTCATCACACCATGTACGTATTTATTATTGTTGGATCAATAACACTAAACGATTGCAAAAAAATATGCAAACCTTAAGCACTGACATAAGTTTCTCCATATCTGGGATCTCATGATAGACTCTACTCTCTTTAGGCAGCGCGGGATTCATGAAGTCGCCAAAAAGGAGCATTGGCGGCTCTTCAATGAGATCTCCCTCCGGCAATTCCAGGACTGGCATCTTGAAATACTTTTCGCAAACATCGCTCATCAGGCGATAGAAGAAGCTTTTGTCTTCCACACATATGAGCCGATCGTGGAAAACTCGCAGGCATTCGTGGTAGAACAGTCTGAGCAGAATAAAAATTTAAATAAAATTATTTTCTGCATATAATACTATTAAACAATTCTTTCATGATGAATTATGTCTTCGAAGGCTTCATCATCAAATCTTAAGTTATCTTAACAGTAACATTTGTGCTGCTTTCACCGGCAGTAAAACAATTATTAGTCTCACTGACATTTAAATACAATCTCACTAGTTTTACTGCTTTATAAAGGATGCTTTATAACCTGACTGTCTCTGCCGTCAAATAGCAGTGTGCAAACATTACTGCGTTATTTTAACCATCGTAGTAAATTACTATCCCATAGTGTCAAGTATAATGTACTGTAGTGTTTATCGTCGTAATTGTGGCCACATTGCTAAGGGCAGGAGTATCGCCGGCATTAGGTGAACGGCTTGCTCATCTCTTTGCTTGGTGGAGTACACTAAGGTTAGGTACCGCAGCATTTCCCGCGGCAGGCGTACGTAGACCGCGCGCGCCTGCAGCGCCCCCTGCACGCATTTGGAGAGATCTCGCAGGTTGAAGACGTAGTGAGCGCGCGTCGGAGTAGGCAGCAGTTGCGCGCAGACGCGCCCGTACACCTCCACGCTGGCGCGCACGATGCCGTCGCCCAACACTGACACCTCCGCAACGAAGTCTTCCATATGACCACATAGGATCGCCTGCGGGATCATCAATTATAATGTTTAAACACGTCGTAACGAAACAAAAAGTTATAAAGAAATTTACACTACCAGGTGGTAGGTCTCTGTTGCCGGAGACCGTCTGGATGGGTACCACCGCAGTGACTATTGCAACCGACAAATAGTAATGTGCGAACATTACTGTGTTCCGGTTTGAAGGGCGCTGTAGCTAGTGTAATTACTGGGGTAACGAGACAACACCTTATGTCTCAGGCGATGAGCGCAATGTGGTGCAGTGTGTACCATCTTAACTAGCACCGCGTTGTCATGGGCAAGCGTATCACTTACCATCAGGTGAACGTCTTGCTCGTCTCGTCGCATAGTAGTTCAAAAAAAAAACAAAAAAATACGAAAATTTTGCAACAGACGAACTTGCATTGCTTTTACACAAACGTTAACATTGACAGATTAGGTCGGAGAGTAAGAACTAATCCGGTTCGTTAAATAACATATGAATTTTTACACGACGGACAAATTACTTGTGTTACGTCCATGAATCATAATATCAGAGAAATTATTAAACTTGTAATTAAATGAAATTCTCATGTACCTTAAAAATAGTAATCATGGCATTGGAGTCAGGCGCGGCGACATGAAGCATGGCGAGGTGTCGTACGAAGCGCTGGGTGAGAGGACTGCGGCCGCCGCCGGGGGGCGCGCACGCCGCCACCAGCACCACGTCGATGATTTCCTTCCAGTACAGCTTGTCGCGATCGTACCACCCGCCGCAGTCCAGGTACTGCCTGCACAACAATCAAGCACAAAAAATGTCACCCAGTAAACGAATGAAACTTCAAATGAAGCCACTCACTACAGCGTCCATTTACCACCATAAATAACAGCGTTTCCTTGTGTTCGCTAAAAACAATGCTGTGTAGGCAGAAGCTGGAAAAATTTGTCAGGGGGATTATACCTGAGCAGTTCTATGGTGGGTTGGGCGCCGTACATGTCGGGGCGCGGCATGTTCACGTCATCAACGAACACGAGCACGTGGCGGCCGAGCGGCGCGCCCAGCGCCTTCCGCGGCCTCTTCTCCAGCCGCTGCTCGATCGCCTCCTGATACCCATAAAACACAAACGATATTCATGTAAAATAATGAACAACTTCACGTTAACAACCGAAATAAATGCAAAATTTATAAGCTGCCATTTTACAAGTAAAAAAAATATCACAACAGTAGAAAACAAAAAATATGATCAAAATCAATTCTGAACTTTAATATCTAAGTATACGGGTACGCATAAAACTAATAAAGATTAAGAATATGTTAAAAATATAAGAACCTGCGTTTTTTTGCTGCTGGTTTGAGCGGAAAAGTTAAGTGTAATTGGTATAAAAGAATCCGTCTCCCCCATGCTGTTCAAGACCTGGAGGATGATGCAAGTTTTACCGACACCTGCAAAAAGTCCTGATATAAACGGAACTACGACAACTTAAATTAATAATAGTACTCTGTGTGAATAGACTATAAATATTTTTTTGTTTTCAGAGAGGATGAGTTTTAATAAAAAAAACTGCTAATAAAATTTTTAGAAATCATCTTGTGAAAGACTAGCAATACCGTTCGTAGATTTGTCCTTATTTTTTTTATACTACTTTGCGACGAGACGAGCAAGACGTTCACCTGATGGTAAGTGATACGCTGGCCCATGACGACGCGGTGCTAGTTAAGATGGTACACACTGCACCACATTGCGCTCGTCGCCTTGAGACATAAGGTGTTGTCTCGTTGCCCCAGTAATTACACTAGCTACAGCGCCCTTCAAACCGGAACACAGGAATTTTCGCACACTACTATTTGTCGGTTGCAATAGGAGCTGAGGTGGTACCCATCCAGACTGTCTCCGGCAACAGAGACCTACCACCTGGTGAACATATATATATATATGCGAAAACGTTTTATGTTAGTTTGGGAGTGGTAACGTACCAGTGTCGCCGGTAAATATCGCCGGTCGATTGCCGGTGAGCCAGCGTCGAAGTAGATGGCCGTAGCGCGCGGTGTCGGCGGTGGGCACAAGAGTCTCGAAGAACGGTCGAGAAGGGTCGTAGATGAACTCTGGCGTCGCGTCTGCCCAAGGGCGAGCTCGCCTAGACCGCGTGTCAACGAACACCTCGAACACGTTCATGCCCTGTGGGCAGCTGCCGAACGAAAAGCCAATGGTTAGTTTGTTCATATATCTACACATTGCGGACATTTTCCCGCGATAAATGATGGTAAATCACTACAGATAAACATTCAGACATTTTAATTTTAAGATTATTTTAAAATTATAAGCCACAACGATCTTTATTTTAGAGCTCAGTAATGGATGCACGCCGATGCTTGGCAATGGAAATAATTAGAAATAAAATCTACGACCCACAGCAAAAAAAGATTTTCCACCGTAAGTACGACAGATTAGATAATTATGTTGCTGTTGTGAAACAAAACAAAGTAACGGGCAAAGTTACTGCTTTATGGTAAGCGGTCGCAATATTTATGTAGTACTTAAATAAAAAACTACTACTATGCTATTATGGTGGGCATGGATTTGGAATAGGAATATAGTAAATAGTCAGACCGGTGAAAGAAAACTATATCGCCAGCTACAACTATATGGCTCCGTAACCAGAGCAGGAACCTCCCAGTTACAACGCAAGCAGTTATTCGATGCGCAACTGAGACAGTCTATTTTGTGATGATGACAGACACTTAGTTATCATTGTGTCTTCAAAGATTTACGCGTTTGCTACAATTGTTTCGGTTTAGATGGAAAAAATACTTTGTCATCACCAGGAGATAGACTCCACAGAGTCCACTGCGGCTAAATTTTTGGCTGATTAAAATGCAGCTGATGTAAGATAAATGAAACGTACAACTCGCCGTCCTGAAATACTTCGAACTGCCTCTTGATAAACTCGTCGAATTTTCGGCGGTTCGACTCCAGTAAATTTCCACCCGCGCTCCATGCGTAGCAGAAGACAAAGCACAGCGCCAGGTAGCTGCGCACTGCCTCCTTGTCAGGGAAACGCTCACCGGGTTCCGCTAGCAGGCTGCTCATCAGGCTGCACAGCGCCGACACCTTACTCATGTCCACCTGGAAACCAACGTATAATACATTTAACCAATTTTCAAACAAACGCATTAAAATCATCAATCCTATTCGTTCCTCTCTCATCGTGATGTAGTATCACCGAAGCTATGGGCTTTAGAAACATTAGCTGGTAGATTCCTTAATCCAGATAATGTTGAAGTAAAATTGCACAATATTATCTGTGGGTAAAAAATCACGGCGCAGATATTTTTTTTGTTCATCCACATGTAAAAAAATTAGTTTCCAAACTCCAATCAGACCTTGGTCAATGGAAGTATAACTGGTCCGAGTGCTTATATTACACATTACCTGATATATACCAACGGTGCATTTTTCATTGATGTAGTCCAAACCATCGGGGAGCATACAGAACATTTCGTAGAGGAAATCGGAGTTTTCAGCGGTGAAGAGACCCTTCGCGGTGCCGGCGGCCAGCCAGGAGCGCGCGTACGGCAGCACGCCCATCTCGCGGGGGTCCACGTACACCATGCCGCAGCGCGACACCGTCGCCGGCGACGCCTGCGCGAGGTCACCCACCTGCGCAACCGAACCATTCATACATTTAATCCCACATTATTATTTATCCTGTTCCCCGAGTTAATATCGCGAACTACCTCTTGCCACTTATCCCTTTTATTACCAGGATAAGCTTTCTAAACCTATAGAGACATGCTAAGTTTTTATTTGTGATTGCTGTAAAAAAATGGTAAGAAGTTGTTTTCAGAGATTTTGTGTAGCTTAGATTTACAAATATTTACTTCGAACAGCATGTGTACGTAAGGTGTAAGCTTGATGCGCTCGGAATTGGCCAGGCAAAGCATCTTGTTATCGTCCAGGACGGTGTTCATATTTTCAATCCATACGGCGTCGACCGGCCCGTCGCACACGATCCATTGGTGATCTGGAGTCAGACACTGAACGCCGATGCGAAGGCTGAGGGGTAGGACGCCGTCGTGCCACTCCAGCGTCTGGAGGTCCACCTCGCCGTACAGCTCGCCTATGCTCAGGCACTTCGGATTCATCGTGTACATATGCACCGGTTGGTACTGCGGCCCCTCCACTCCCTCGTCGTACAGTCGCGAGTACGTTTCTCCAAGTATCTAAAGTATTAAAACATTACATTACTTCTTGCTTTAAATGTAAGCTTTATCGTTTTTTGGTAATGATCAAAGCATCAGTCAACTAATATTTAATACATTTTATACCTGCTTGTAATATTATAACTATTTATCAGAACGTACTCATTTTCCTAATAGGATTAGATATATTCGAAATGGATGTACCTAGAAACAGATTACCGTAACAGAAACGTTACCACAAGCTGGTAAGTAATAAAACAATCAAGAAGTTATAAGCAATTTGAAATTTATATTTAACATACAAAGTTGAGATTTTAGTGATTGAAAAGATATTAGTTCTAGAAATGATTGATTGTTATATTGTTAAGGTCAATTGTGGGCTATTAATTCCGTCCTCATAAGCAGACTAATATTTATAATATACAATAGATACATAACGGACGTACATGAAGCACAACAGTCTTGCCGCCGCCAGTGGGCCCCACCAGCATTACTCCCCATCGCACTATCATGGTCTCGTGCAATTGTATCACCTTTCGCACCTGGCACACTTCTACCTGCAGGTTGCGCCCCAGAAGACAACTCCCTGCGAAAAGTTTTTATACAACATTGGAAGCACTGACGTCCACCGGATACCTACACGCTTGTTCAGGTAAACAAAGTCGCTAGAGATATAGTCAGAAATGATTTTCCTTCGTAATTTTTTGGAAAAGTTCGTATTTATCGTACTCACTCAAATAGCTTCAGTACATTATTCATACAATGACATTTATTTGGACATTTGACACTAAACAACAAAGTTCCATATTAATGGATATGAATATGTCACTCATTTAATACGATCATTCATTGACAGTTCGGGAGTTATCGTATTCCGATAAAGATCCAAGTTTTCCCGAAGGAGAAAATACACGCAAAGTCAACTAAAAAACTAAACAACTTTGACGAGAAACAAAATATGTAAAATACAATTGTGAAAAGAATTCCTTACCAGTCCTAAATTATTCACCCGAAAGCGGTACTTACTGATTGCATTTTCCATGATGTCGTAGTCCCGTACGGGCAGCTCTAGTCCTGGGAAAAGATCAGACAAGATGCCAGCGAAGAGTAACACATCAGCCGCCAGGAACTTAGGTAAGTTGCTGTCGTTAAGCGCACACAGCAATGTAAGGTCTTCAACCTGGTCAGGGTTGGCGCGCTTTAAGGCCCCTGCCATTACCTATAATAAATTGAATAATTTGTTATAAATTTTAACCATTATTAATGTCAAGGAATTGAAAGCTTTGCTGTAGTGTTATTATTTAAAACAATAAAAACTTTTCAGTCCGATTAAAAACTGAAACTTATGAAACTGCATATTTCTCCTATTTACGTTGTAATCTTTAGCATAGAAAATTGTGAAAATATTTACCAATACGCTCTTAACAGCACGCATGCCGAAATCGTAATGGTCTTGTTTAGAAAGCTGCTCGCTGGACAGCTTATACATCTGCACCATTTTGCGAGCCAAGACCTTAGATGACTCGAAGCCCTCCGAATAAAGAATCACCTCGGCGATTAGCGCTGAAAAATGAAAAAGAACTAACTGAATTTAAATTTAACGCAAGTAAAGTTTACGCAACATTCAACATGTTGATGACGTGAGTACCAGGTACACTACTGATAACGATTTTTATCTCAAAATGTATAATATAAAATAATGTTAAAAATTATAACCGCAAATGTAAACTTTTAATATGTTTCTTCCGAAAACGATTAGACAAGGTTACAATACCATAGTCGGGCACCATCATTGAGATCGGACGAAATAGAGCCTTTAGGTTATCAGGCAACTCTGTTCGGCCGGCGTAACCAGGGTTCATTGTGATGAAAGCCGCACAAGTGCGCACCAGCTTTATCTCGCGCCCCTCGAACATGAACCTGCCAAAATTAACAAACACCTCAATAAAATGTTATATTTCAAAATAAAATTTGAAAACAGACGAAAATGGCCAAAACCTGACAAACGTCAAATGGATGAAATAATTTTCTAAACTATAACAACACTTCTGAAACAAAAATACTATATAAAAATATACCAATGCTCTAGTACATAGATATTTACTAACCATGATTTCATAGGCAACCCTAGTTTTTAAAAATGACTTTAAAATAATATGTACCGTAGAAAACTATGACATCTATTCTGTACTGTAATACCACTAGTATAAAAGAATAGCTGAAGGCCGGATTAGTTTTCTCAATTTGACATTTTTATACCTTTGAGACAAAAAATAATAAATATAGTTGATGTAACCCAAAATAACATTTATTAATATTTGAGTTACGCCGTGTCCTACCGAGAGACCCTGGCTATCTTCGCGTTGCGGATAGTGATAAGTTGCTGCGCGATCACGGACAGCACTTCAATGTCGATCCTATTGAACTCGTCGAAACAGCACCAAGCGCCCGATGTCGCCAAACCGGAGAAGAAGCGTCCCATCATTTTATAATCCAGACCTAAAATTGCCAAGCTGTTATAGTTAAGCTCAATATATTCCTGTTTTGATGTAATAAGGTAAACTTTACCTTCGGAGCAGTTGAAGACGACGCATTGCACGGCAACGGACTTCGCGAGGTCCTTGGTGGTCTCCGTTTTGCCCGTGCCGGCCGGACCCGCCGGTGCGCCGCCCAAGTCCAACTGCAGAGCGCCCATGAGGCACAGGTAGCAGCGGTCTGTCAACGGAGTGATAACCAGCACACCTGGAACAAAACATACACGCTGATATTACATCTATTTTGATTTTATATCAATGCAGTTTGAAAAGTTTTTACACTGTTTCTTAATATTGAATACGGCATCCATAGTAAAATCTTTCTCTTCTTCTCCATGATCCTGGTCAAACTACTATTAAAAATTATTGTAATAAAAATTTTCAAGTTTGCGTTCCTCGATTATTGTCAGTATCATCGTACTTGTCTGTTTCCCTTTCGGTTAGAAATTAAAATAACCAAAAAACTTCTTTATTCAGATCTACACCCATTAAATAAAAGAAAACATATAAATACATTTGTGTCTAAAATTCACACCCTAAAAAACTAAAAATATATTAAGTAGTAATTTCGTTCTCTATCTGATTATGGGATCGAAGAATATAAGAAAGAAAAAGAATGAATTTGCTGCTAAACGCTTTTCACGGATCTTCGAATATAGTATGGTATTCGCTGCAAGGTTTTCCTAGGAGTTAAGGGGTAATATGCGATTTATTTTATTAAGAAACTTGTAACCACCATATATATTTATGACATTAATTACCATTGCAATTTATTATTGACTTGTGAGTTATTTATGATCATTTGTAATTACACTTATAATATATTAAGTTATTTAAGTTGAAACCCTATTTTTCAAACATCATAAAGAAGTTAGTGAAGAAGTCTGTAGAAATATTACCTCCCGCGCCGAGGTACTCGTGTCCGTAGATGTAGGTAGCACTTGACATTTTGGCTACGCAGTTGTCCATATCCTCTACCCAATAGTACCGGATCATCTTCAGCCATTCGAAATCCGTGCTGAACAATACGAAAAAGTATTAACTAATATCAATTGAAATCACTGCAAATACAAGTCTTCAAATATTGTACAAAATTATTAACTTTTATTGTTTTGGTTTTGTTACACGTGTAAACAAAATATTAAAAGGAAAACAATTTATATTAGGTCAAGGTAATACTTTGGTTTTTTTTATACTACTATGCGTCGAGACGAGCAAGACGTTCACTTGATGGTATCCATCCAGACGGTCTCCGGCAACAGAGACCTACCACCTGGTAAAAGGCACGTTCAAGTTATGAAGAATCTTACCATACCATCTTATCTTACCAATAAAAAAAAAATATGGCCCAAAGGAGTCGACGCAAGTTTTAATTTCGTATCTAAACTTTAAAAGCAAAAAACCTTATTTTTGTTTTTGCGTACATTGATTGGATTTTGAAATATATTTCGTGTAAAAATGTTAGTAATGACGGCAATCTGTTTGTTAGGGCAACTCACTCGCGCCGCACGCGCTTGTGCACCATGTTGGCGACGGAGTCGCGCGCGTGCACGTCGACGGTGATGAGCGCGCAGAGCACGCGCCGGAACAGCGGGCCGAGCGGCTGCCGCGTGAGCGCCGCCAGCGCGTTCAGGTCCGCCACGCTGCGCCGCTCGAACGCCTCCAGCGCGCCCGACACGCTCTCCTCCTCGCCCGCACCGAACACCTGGTGGATGCTCTTCGCCCACATTATCTGGGACACCGTTAATACAACCTGCACAAATATTATATAATCAAAACACTTTATTTAATGTTCAGTTAAATTATTTCATTTTCTGCATGTTTATATATTTGTGATAGTTTGTTTTTATACAGCTATGCGATGAGGCGAGCGAGACGTTCACCTGATGGTAAGCGATACGCTTGCTCATGACAACGTGACGCTAATTAAGATGGTACACACTGCACCACATCGCGCTCGTCGCCTTGAGACACAAGGTGTTGTCTCGTTACCCCAGTAATTACACTAGCTACAGCGCCCTTGAACAGGAACACAGTAAGGTTTGCACACTACTATTTAACGGTTAAAATAGGAGGTGCGGTGGTGTGTGATAGTGATGACGAATCCACTTGACTCATTCTCACGTGCTATATTCTAAGATGTTTGAGGTTTCAAATGACAATGTTTATGTTACTGATGTATTCTTGTCGTAGTAATAAAAAAATTTTTGACGTTATGTACCTGATTGGGATGCAGGGCGGACCAATCAGGTCGAGGACGGACCTCGTAGTCGCGAATGGCAAACTTCATACAACGTTTCACCGACGCGAACATAGCTGCTTCCACTTTGCCTAACCACTCTTCCACGTTGCCTCGCGCTTTGAGACCCTGTTGATAGAAATTGTCAAGTCATGTAAAATCTGGCTATCTGAAAAGCCTACTTGAAATGCAGTTGGGTGAGAATATAAGCGCAGGTAGTACATCTCCGATGTGGAGACGCCAGTCGTGAAATTTTCCTGAAATTCTGCGAAAAAATTATAGCCGAAACTATTAAAAAAACAAGACGCAGTAAAAAGTGTCGTGAAAGTGTAGATAGAACTGTGATATTAGTATAAGCCAAGAAAAGAAATGTGATATAATGTCAAAAGAAATAGACAAGTGTACAGTTGTGTAAGAAAGAAGTAAATGTATAGAGTAATATTTGAATTTTTTTTGTTTTATTATTTGCTTCTAGAGGTTTTAGAACATTTTCTATGAAATGAGTTTTAGGCCTCTTTCAGATATTTCGAGAAATTGTAAAATCGACAATGGCTTCACTCAGCGAGAGGTACGAGTGGTAAGAAGAAATTTAGCGGAATAAAAGTTAGCAAATCAGAATGAATGCGAGAACTGGAATGGATGAACTAGGAACCACATTGTTGCGCTGAGTAGCATGCTAAAGCTCAAGCTCAAACTGACTGTAAGCACTTCACTTCACCTTGCCGAGATTGATGCGTTCGGCCTCTGGGGAGAGCATGGCCACGATGTCAGTAGTAAGGTCTTCGGGGCGAGCTGTAAGCGCCAGCGTGGCCTGCAAACGGTCCCGGGACCGCGGTGTCATTTCAGGTTCCACCAACGTTCCGTCTTCAGCGACCACCATCTCACTCTCCGGCAGCCGCACACCGAACTCGAGCTTCGCGATAGCATCGAAACACTTACGCAGATGGGGTTGTACGGCGTGCGGGTTGCGTGTCTGTGGATCGAACACAAACCCATGTAATTAATGCTAAACATAAAAAACAATTAGTGTAAAATATTCATAAAGCGATATCTAATATTTTATTAACACATCCAATATCTGAATCATATTATTTATAACTGTTATTGTATGGAGCGACGAGATGGTAAGTGATACGCCTGCTCATAACAATATGGTGTTGGGAAGATGTTAGGTTTAGATATTACTTGATGTTTGCAAACTACTGTTTGTTTAATTTGTATTCATCGTGAAAATGTAATACGTCGTACTTGCGCTAATATCTCGAGCAGTTCGTCGTTGGAGAGGAAGAAGAAGCGGGGGAACGCAACGCGCTTCGTCTCCAGGTAGGCCTCGAGGCACTTCATGATTTGGTCCAGCATCTCGTTGTTGCGTACGAACTCCTCGTACAGCTTCGGTTGCGTGGCGGCTGGCATGGCAAGCGGCACCTATCACACCACCAGACTGTACCAACTGCTTCTTATTCAAGAACGAACGTGAACAGGGAGGTACATATCATTAAAAATGTATAAATCTCCATGATTATTACCTATTCAGTACATATATGCTAAAATCCATCAACTAACTTTAAGCTTACCAATCTTTTATAACACTTAAAATTTGGTATAATTGTTACCTTGGCAAGTTTTCGCATGACGTCCTTCCAGGACTTATCGACGATTGTGAAGAGCCGGGTCTCGTTAGGTAACTGTCTCTGTATGTCAGGCGCACTAAATATTGCCTCCAGGTACATCCACGTCTGTTGACAAAGCTGCCACTCCTCCTGTTCATCATGAAACCAATTAAATCATATATTTATTATGCAATAGTATTATCTGTTTGCTGTTGGCGTTGAACGAGCTATATATGACTGTTGGATTTAGTTACTTATATTCTTATGAAGAATCAACTTGCCATATCCGTACATTGTTTACAAACATTTATTTTTCAGTAAAAATTTGTATTAATTATGTAAGTTATTACTAATTTTTTATGAAAAATATTTGTATTAATGGAAGTTGAATAGAAACTTGATGAATATTAGAATAACAATTTATGAAAGTGCAAAATTAAATAGACGATGAGATGGAACATTGTCGATACTAACAAGAGTCCTCCCGAAGAGGTCCAGGTTACGCTGCCACTCCTCAACACGACTGCGAAGCGGACCACAGTTGCGGGAGCTGAGGATAGTGGTCACGTACACACTGCTCTCATCCAGGGCCGCTTGCAGCTCCTCCAACCCGCCCAGCACGAACACATCGCGCGAGTCCTTGTGCGGTATCACGGGGAACTCCAGCGCGGCCCACATCTCCTCCACCTGTAACAACCATTGAGATTATACAAAAAATCGTTATGCAAATTTTTTTGGTTATTGAAATTATCTTTGCGATCTTTGTAAAGAGAAATCCACCATCATAAGGCGTACCTTTTTAAGCAGAGCTTCGAGGCCGGCTTCGGAGCTGGCTTGCGCTGCGATCTCCATGAGGTCGTCGGCGTGTTGGAAAGCGCCCAGCTGCTCCAGGTCCGCGAGCGTGATCACAGCGCCGGGCACAAACCGTGTGTGCAGCACCTCCTCCACGCGGACCCAATGCCGGGCCTTCAGCGCCGGGCTGCGCAGGTACGAGATCACCGGCAGCTTCAACAAACACATCATCATTTCACTGACCATTCCGACCCATAGCCATATCACTCAATTTCGTTATCATTAAATTTGTTAATTTCAACCAATTTTAACCGTTAGATGATTAGACTTTTTATTACATTATAATATAAGAACCATTAAAAATATATATCATTACTTGTATACATTATCAATATGTTTTAATGTTCAGAAATAATATGCGTTAGCTATATTCAGACCTTTTCTTTGATAACATCGATGCTGGCCTTGCACTTGGGTACGATTTTGTTCGGCGGCACGGCCTTGTCCATCTGATTGAACTGTTTGCCATAGTTCACCGCGGCTGCCTGTATTTCATCGGCATCGAGAGTGTTAAACGGCGCATCGAACCTGCACATTTAAAGATTACTTCTTTTTAATTAACTTTACATTTTTACAAAACAACAACGCGATACTAACTTATTTTTATTAAATCAATGTTTTAAATTGCCAGATCATTTTTGTTTTAATGTAGTATTTACACTTCGGCACTAACCAGCTCTGATAGAGTTCGTTCCATTCCTTCGAAGATTTCCACAGCATTTGCCTTAATTTCAAATCGTTAATAGCTTCTTCAAGTTGGTCTAGCCGCGACGGTGGAATCTATAGTATAGTTAAGAATTTTATTTTAGTTTATAAGCTTTAATTAATATTCATATATCAAATTTATATCTTCGTAACGCATCGGCTAAACTGGCTCTCCTTGCTACATGGGAGATCCCTGATTTAATTGCAAGTCCAATAAATTAGTGAATTCTTCAGATGAAGAATGGAAAAAGAAACGGAAAAAGGAAATCACGATTATAACTAGATAGTTATAACCGTGATTTTTTCTTTCCGTTCCTAACGCGGTCACAACATCATTACTGGGTACATATACACATGAAAGGTAAAGTATTCCGGTCGATCAAACTCTTCCCCATGTACGCGGCCTCGTAATCACTTAACATCATGCGAGTCGATGTTATGGTCACCCATTGTAGCCAAATAAAGAAAAAAAGCATTTATTCACATCTTTCATTTATCGCGTCTAATATTATAAAAAAACTGTGTTTCGGTACGACGGAAGAATATAAATAATATATCATAACATACAGGGCATCCAACTTACTTTGAATAATTTCTGCCAGTCGCGGATCTGCTTGTCCCTAGCTGCGCAGGACATCAGCTTCTCCGAAAGGTTGTCCAGGAACTCTAACACTTTTTCCATGTCCGAATTCTCATCGTACAGCCACGGTTGCTTTAAAACAGTAACGTACAACGAGCGTTGTTAAAATTTAATATAATGATAATGTTATCATCATCATCAGCCGATCTTCCACTGCTGGACTCAAGTCTCGCCCAAGGTCTCCACACCGATCGGTCGTTCGCTGTTCGCATCATATTTACCTCAATAATATTATTAAATTACCAAAAACATCATAAAAATTACATAAATCGCCATGTGTTTTAAAATTAGTTGCAGTCATGCTGGTGCAATAATAATAACTGCAATTTCCGCAATGTGTGGTACGTGAACTTGTGGTACTCACAGCTACTTGCTCGTAAAGTACATTAACGTCCTCCATGAGCTGCATGAGATCACGGCCCACGAACGAGGCGAACTGGCCGGCCATGCGGCTGCGCGTTTCCAAGCGCGCGTCCACGCTCGTGCGCAGCGTACCCAGTGCCACGCTTAAACCTACAACCAATAACTACTTTTAGGCTATCACAAACATGCTACCGATGCCCTGTAACTGGAGTAGCTCAAAACACGTTCTATGTGGTACACCATATCGCTTACAGCCTCAAAGTTGGCCGTACGCAAACATGTTGAACCCGTTAAAAGGAAACACCGACTTTAAAAGACGCAATGATGTAACAGTAGCTTTTTTTTTAAATATATATATGTATTTTTTTTTTTTGGTTTTTTCTTAGCAAGTTTTACTTTAGTATATATATATGTCTTAGTTTTATTTAGTATGTAGTTTAGCAATATGCACTGAAATTACTTTCACTAATAATTTTGCAACAAAAGGCCTACTGGAAGAAATTTCACTTTGGAATAAGTAGTGCCTTTGCACTTAATATGTCTATACATTTAATTTTCAATCTGTAATTTCTGTGTGCATAAATAAATATAAACTTATCACTTACCACCAGGTGATTAATTCATTCGTTCGCTCAATAAGACCCGTAAATGATTTACTTAAAAACTTTCATGTGGTATTACACTTTACGGTTCCTTTTTTTATTTACTAACCATAAATCAAAGAAGCTTTAATTTTTAGAACAACATTTTGTAAAGATTGGAGATTGATAAAAGATAATTCACCTAAGTAGTCAGTCGTGTCCTCGGGCGGCACCGGGATGTTGAATTCGCCCATAACGTCGTACAGCTCGCGGAGATATTCAAGCCGTTCCTCGAGAGCGGTCACGCGGCCTTCTAGACCATCCAATAGACTTTTATATGCAACCAGTTCGGCAGCAGATTCGGGCTCGCGCGTTATATCTGCAGATATACCCTCGATGCCCTCAAGTATCTCGTCAATACACGATCGGCCGATCCTACCCAATTGACACAAATAAAGGATTATATAGAAACCTCAAACATGTGATGTGGACTAAGCTAATAAACATAACTTACTCCGGAGTAGTGGTAAGTACTACATCGAAAAGACGTCTCGGCTGCGGCCGGAATAACTCTTGGAATGGAGTGAGGTTGAGAAAGATGATTCCGAGCGGCTGAAAGCTTACTACATCCTCAATAGTGGCCATTTGTTTCATTAAGTTATCGCAAATGGATTTGAATACGGTCACGTCGCGCTCTTCTCTGATCACATCGAGGTCCATCTCGTTGGCGTTTTTGAAATCGTCCATGAAAACTTTCATTCTTTTTAGAAATGTGGCGACAGTTTCAAAAGCCTGCTTTATAGAGGTAGGTATATAAGCAATGTCTTCTAACATTTTCTTATCCTGGTTCATCAGGAAATAAAGATGGGGCGCCACTCCAGCGGACCACTCGACCTGTTTACCCATGATAGTCGGCTGCACGAATATCTGTAGGGATTCGTCGTTAAGAAAGTTATGGAAGGTACGGACAAGCTCGTCCCAATAATCCGTGACTTTTGTTATATACTCCGAAATTATCTTCTCACTTGGATTCAATTCTACCTCGCCACTAGGAAGAACATACGCGTCCACTTGAAAAAGCGCCCACTGTAAATAATACCTCAATATCAACAACAACGATATTTCACTGACATTGCAATAATAAACAAATAAAAGTTCGCTTAAATACAACTTTTGTATGAAATAATTGTTCTCAATTTTGTACACAAAGTGGAATATACAATAAAAGGCGGCGAGAATTGCGAACTAATTTTTACTACGAGCAGCGTCAACAACACTGCGGTAAGGCTCTGTTGTCGGAGACACTCTACCTAAAAGAGATTACCCGCCTACGTAAGGATCAAACGGCAGTCCGCAAACAATGCTTTATACCGGGGTAACGACACTTAAGATCTTATGTCTCAAGATGATCACAATATGCTGTGCTGTGTATATTACGAGCTGACGAATCACTAACCATCAGATTAACATCTTATTCATTTCGCCACTTCGGCGAATAAAAGAAAACAGATCTTGATTGTTGTAAAAGTCGTGATAGCCTAGTGGTTTGAACAGCGGCCTTCCACTGCGAAGGTACCGGGTTCGAATGCGGCCAGCACAAATTAATTTTTCAATTTATGTGCAGTTAGCATAAAACACCAACTAATATTACGTGCTTTGACGGTGAAGGAAAACATAGTGAGGAAACCTGCTTATCTATGTCATGATCATCCGCGCTCGCACTAGTATGTGAAATGGAGAAGGCAATGGCAACACCACTCCATTATAACTGACAAGTAAGTCATCGTGTGTTTCATCACACATGATGACCACGACCCTCAGTCATGAGGAAATACAGCTTAGAAGAAGAAAGCATTACATATTTATTACATATCAATTCGGAATAGTAAAAAAAAGTAATGATATTACATGTTTATTTTAGTGAAGAAAATTTTTATGTTTTTATAAATTCGCTGTAATTTGAATACATATATACGGATTGTGGCAATCATTAAAGTCGCGGCCTGAAATAGATATACGGTTTCAAGTGTCTGTAAAAAGTGTTGGATCGTCACATTGAGCTGTTGGAATAGTGATCAATAACAAGAGCGAAGAGAGGGCACCTTGCATTTGTCAACGGGGCGCGGTACTTGTTCGAGCACCACGTCGACCTCGTCCCCCGCCAGCAGGTCGGGCGGGGGCGCGAAGGCGGCGTGCGCGCGCAGCAGCCCCGCCATGTCGCCGTTCGAGCGGTGCGTCAGCCCGTGCAGCATATAGTTAGTCATATAGTCGCCCAACTTGACAAAACTGCAAATTAATTATAACGAACCATTTATTTATTAACTATCAAAAGCTTTACGAGAAATAAATCGTTAACACCAATTATGGACTTTTTATAATATCTAGTAAAAAATGTCATCGACTCGTATAATAAATTGAGAAATATTAAACATCCCAGAATAAAAGTTATAAATCTGACATTAGAAAAGAGATAATATACGGTTGTAAAGATATTTTTCAACAATAACTCGAAACATCAGTTTAGAAATACCAATGGCACATAACATATATATATATATACATATATACCACAGAATGAAACGTACGTGTTAAACTATTCACACTCCTCCGTTTGCGAAGGCTCGCTGATAACCGTTACGCTAAGGATAACCTTACGAAAATTTTATTGCTAAGCCTAAATATATTGTAATAGGTCGTCAATGAGTTGTTATATCCTACAGAGATGAAATCCACTCAAGAAAATTATATATATTAATAAATAGTATGCAAGGGTTACCAAGCAAGACGCTCGCAGTACTTCCTCTTGTTTGCCTTCTGCGTGTAGGACATGCCTCCAACGGGCCGGCCGCGCACCACACACGGCGGGGGCACCTCGTGGTCGTCGTGAGTGAAGCCCTGCAGCCGCAGCGCCGCGTGACCAGCCGCCATCAGAGCCTCGCTGGTCACCTCCCGGTACTCCGACAGTAGCCGCCGCAGCAGCTCGACCCGTTGTATCTACACAACAACATGTTACCTATATCTTTTTTTTTAATCAGGGAAGACTTTAAAAGTTACTCTGCTTCTGAGAGGTAGACAGAGTTATGAGTCGCCCGGTGGTGTCCTACAGCGCGTTAGGGACTCCGGGAACACTTAAGAAACGCACCCGTGCATCTCTGCAGTTGGACTTACCACGTCCCCAGAAAGGGTAAAGCCCTCCAGCACCCTCGTTATGCGGGAAAAACGAGGCCAATTAACATTTGTCGCCTCCTCGAGCTTGCTTATTGAGTTATAGGAGCACCACCTACCCCAAAGGCCACGTACTCGAAGAACCCTTCAGTCGCTCTTTACGACCGCTTAGTTACCTTAGGACCTAAGTCCTACTTTACTGGTCCGTGATAACAATGCTTATATTATTTATAGCGACGCAAAGAAACAGAATTTTATGTAAACACCTTTTTTGTTAACGGAAGCAAAACTTCGTAAATATATCCGCCTTTCTTTTTTGAAAAATCAATACAATAATTTTATCAACTAAAACAGTCTGGGTGTACAAAGTTACCCGAGTTCTACTCTTTTATATTACCATTTAGACAAAAACTATGAACCAACAATTATACATGTTTATGGTGTATAACTATTGTTTACTATGTTCCTACAACTCATAATTCAAAAAAAAATCTACATCTGACTTGGAGGTACACTTCTTCCGAACTAAAAAGAACGCAACGAATCGAGCAATCGCTTTTTGTTGTCGGTTAAAAAGCCAACCACATAACGTGGGTAGTTACATTATAATGCTGATACATCTCGAATAGATTCATAGGAAAATTGCGTACGTAAATATTGATATCGAGTAACGTGCGACCTAGTGTTGAGATGAGCAATGCTGTTGACGGTGCATCACGGGTTAAGTTACAAGAGGTCTCATCATGACTGCGACCAGCCAGAAACTGCATAAGCTATAATTTATCGCACTGATAACGAATGCGTTTTAAATTATAACAGACTTTAATTTCAATACAGATGAGCAGTAAATAGACGTTTTAACGGATTCGTAGCACATAAAAACTCTTGATTACTCTCTCTTGGCACATGAAACCTCAGAGCCGTGATAGCTTAGTAGTTTAAACACCGGCCTTTCAAGGTACCGGGTTCGAATCCAGCCCTGCACTAATGAATAATTCAATTTATGTGCAGTTCGTATAACACCAACTAATATCACGTGCTTTGACGGTGAAGGAAAACATCGTGAGGAAACCTGCATATCTATGTCGTGACCATCCGTGCTCGCACTAGTGTGTGAAATGGAGAAGGCAATGTCAACACCACTCCAATATAACTGACAAGTATGTCGTCGTGTGTTTCATTACTCATGATAACCACGACCCTCATTCACGAGGAAATACGACTTAGAAGAAAACCTCTTGACCTTACAGTCCCATTCCATAGTTCCACTCCGAAGTTATTTTGGGTTAATATTGACCACTCCCATGTTATCGATATACAATTATATCATTACTATCTTTCGGCTGTCGCAAAAGAGTACTCGAACATTATTTACCGGTGATCTTATTCGCAAAATATTGAAAATGCTCAGAGGGCAATGAATCGGATCACAGCAGCGATGTTATGGTAGCAGATGTGAAATATCATACTGGTGACTACTCTGTCCGGTTTAAGAAGTACTGTCATTCAAATTCAAAAAGTAAACCAGGAATCGAAACAGGGCTCTTTGCATTATAACAAGAGAGAGTAGCCGCTGCATCACGGCAACGGCTATTTAACAAAACAATTATAATATTTTGTTCTAAAAACAGACTTCTCCTCGCGTTGTTACAATTTACCTATAACTTATCTAGATCTATACTGTTTATAAAATGTCTAGTAATATTTTAAACTTAATTTAGCAATAGTGCGCTTCTATAGAGAATACGATCTCATCGACAGAAAACTTGCTGCGAACTATTGCGAAAGTAATACCAAGAAATATAAAGTGTCCTCAATTCAATTGCAATATTAAACCTCGCTCAAGTCTAGGTTCAGACTGCCTGCAAAATCCGATTATATTTTATCATAACACAAAGAGGATTCTAGGTATTCAGTCGGATTTGGATCCTAGCTGTGGTTTCACATGGCGAACGCGTTGAAAGGAACATTTCGTTGAAAGACTTTTAGAGTCATAACTAAAAGTTTACTTGAATTCTTTTAAATTTTTTAACTTTTGACTTTTTATTAAATTAACGAGTTTCTTTATAACTAAACGTTTTTCTTTATTTATCCTTATTAACATTTGTTTAAACCAATATACATAAATGTTTTTTACGCTCTGAAGCGACAAGACCATCATGGTCACATGATGGTAAGTGATGCTACACATAACAATGTGGCCCTGGTTAATATGATTGACATATACAACACCAAATTGTGGTGCTCATCGCTTTAAAAAATAAGATGTTAAATCTCGTTATCCCAGTAAGTTTACTAACTACATCGCTTTTTAAACCGGAACTGTAATATTTGCAAATGTACAGCGACATTATGTAATGACTTAAATGTGATTGTTATCGTCTACGCGGGGTTCAGTAAAAATTATAAATACACATAGCACTAAGTTCACCTGTGATTCATTAAAGTAAAAGAAGGGTGTATCCATGTCGCGAGTGAGATCGGCGAAAGAGGTGGTGAGCATCCGACAGCACATCGCTTGTATGTCCAGGAGTGCGCGAGCAAGTGGCGGCGTCAGGATGAACAGCTGCCGTTTCAGCAGCATTCGCATACGACTGTACTTGCGGAAGACCACCGACTTGCGCCACACATACAGCGCCTTCCAATACCGATACACTTTGAAAAAGGTTATCTGCAGCAAAGTAGGCAAACACTATTTTATTTCACAGTGCAGTTGTATCGATTGAAAAGAATATTTCAGTAAAGAGCTATTTTAATGTTGCACTATATCACAAACAGGACATTGTCAACCATAGTTCTCAGTTTGACATCATTAGTTAAAGGCAACTTTAGAATACTAATTAAATTCCATCATCCTAGTGACAAAAAAACTGACGAGCTGATGAAGGCCGTAAGAAGCGACTGATCGATCTTTAAGGGCTCACGCTCAGCTGTGGGCATCTTCTAGTTGGTGATCTACATTTATACTCCAGTACAGCAAGAATCTTACCTGCTTTTGTAAAAATTGGATTTTAGTTGTATATTCTCATGTCATACCAATTATCTATTAATATATTTAAAAATCGTGACATTGAAGAACGGCGTTACAAACTTAATTATGAAATATAAAGCAGTCTTACATCATGGAGTTTTTCAAAAACCGTGTACTCCTGCTCCCAATCAGCCAGCTTCGTGAATACCATTTCGTTGGTGTAGTGAGTCACACCGCACGCACTTATAGTGAAATAGTTCTTTTTGTTTATGTCTTCGTATTTCACCACCCTGCATGCAACTTACTAATTACAAAATGGAACAAGGTATTAAAACATATATGAGAGAAAACATTGCTTTACTTATTTACTAATTGTGATTTTTGTGCAATGAGAAAGTTATGATCGGTGAGGTACACAAGAATCACACCGATGGACCACGTATGAAATGAATACCAAACCATTATTTACTAATAATGTGCTATTTTGTATGTGCTGTGATATTATGTTAATTACGTTTTTGGTGAGGGAACGTTGACTACATAATGTCTTACCAAAGGCGCCAGTCATGTTTGCGGCGCCCCTATAAAAGAAAGAATGAAAAACGCAATTTGCGAGAACATGAAAGCAAGCAAAATTGTTCAAAGTATGACAATGAGATAGAAAGGAAGCTGTGTAATTTTTTGCCGAACACTTTTTATAACTTTTCACGAAGCAATTTGTCGTCGGTTTTTGTGCCGTTATCGCCGTGGTTACTGTTTCCTATTTTTAAACTTTGTGAGGAGCGCCGTAATATTTTATATGTTGTCTTTGTGTAAATAAATCACAAGCAAACCTGAATATTTTGAAATATTAGTCAATACACCTGATATAACTATACTAATACCTATTAGGCATCTATACTGTAATCTAATTATACGGAAATATGAAAAACTGAATTTGAAATAATACGGTATACTCACTTCAGATAATATGGTGTGAAGTACACGTTCTTAGGGTCCACTGCGTACACCATGTACAGGAAAATCGAATCACGTTTGCTTTTCACACGTGCTATAACTTCCGCTTGTGACTCCACCTGTGGTTTCACCTTAAGTGCATCTTGTGTTTGATCCCCTTTCTTTTCTACATCAACACTGCTCCGTGATTCAAGTATCTTGATAGCTTTTTTCTTTTTAACTATAATATGAAAAAGAATAATGTACACTAAAAATTATTTGACAAACTTATGTAAAACTTTAGCTGAAAATCGCACCATCTTCATGTTTGATAGGTTCCAATTGCAACTTAGGTGTTCTCTTTTCCCTCACATACCTTTCTGCCTGGGCTGCAGCGAATCCGGTCTGTATTTAAAAATAACAAGACGATTTTTTATAGTTACCAACTTTGAAAAACGTAGTTATTACAGTAAATATATGAATAAGTTCTAAGTTTGTGATATATACTACAGACAGACATGATATTGTAACCATTTATATATACGCAGGCACGAAATAACTTTGGTCTTCTTCATCTAGAATAACTTTTTTTACTTATTTAAGCATCGTTTTAAACAACTTCTTCGCTCCCTGTGCTGTGGTAAATAAATAACTAAAAAAAACTGTCTCAATACAACAACTTAAACGAAAAGTATTTACCAACGGTTCAGGTTCCTTTTCTACAAATTCAATTTTTTCCAATAACTTTTTGTGAGGCAAATGAAAAGGTATGTCCCGTGTTTTCCTGTGCAAAACAAAGCATTTTTATGCAAATATATGATTTTTATTAAAAAAAAAAACTATTTTAAAATAAACAAAACTTTTACTTAAAGAATTATTAAGATAATATTCATTTATTTTATATACAACGTACACTTTTAACCTAAAAACTGTGTCCGATGAGCGGCGTGGATAACTATTTAAAATATATATATATTATAAAAAGAATGTTTTTATTTTGTTTTGTGTAAATTCAGGAGTATTTTTACCAGGAGGTTATAAGTGAAAAGATTCTATGAATTATTTAGGCTGCACAATTTAATTGTATTTGTCTAACAGTTGAATCAAATGACAACATTAGCTAAAAATAATTAGGTGAAAATTTTAAATAATTTAAATCTAACGGGAAATACCTTACGTAAGACGTAGGTACTGGGCGGACATTTCTCTGGATAGTTTCTATCGCTGGTAAACTTATAGAAGTAGATCGACGTTTTCTTGCATTCATATTGATATTATTTTATTTCATAGTAATGTTGTAATAACGTATCTATTAATGTCTTATAAGAGTATAAGTTATAACATTTACTATTTTCTAGAAGTATTAATATAAGATTAATAAATACTAGTCTTATAGTTCACCGTCTATCGGATTCTATTTACACGTTTCCTTAGAAACCAGATTCACTTATCAAAAGGAAGAAATTTGAATTTCTGTTGTGTTTAAAACTACGTGCTACATTGAACGTGAAAGTTATAACTTTTAGAAACAATGGACTACAGAGAAAATATTTTAGATAATGTATAAAGTAAAGGTGCGTAAAGTTATAGAATTGCGCATAGAACACTTATGTAGTAGTATTACATAGATACGTTCTAAGTGAACTGTACATAGCAAATAACAGTAATAATTTGTGAAATACCTCTGATATGGTCATAATAACCGGGATGGCTGTCATACACAAAAATAGTTAATTAATAAATAATCACATAATCTACATCATAAACATTTTTATATGATTTACCATTCTTTCTTTTTTTTTAATTTTCATTTATTTATGCTGATTTTTTTAATATTATTACCTCAAAAGTACCTCGAGAAAAGTCTTAAATAGAAAAAACATACGCATCTTATTTTCAATTATAATCTTTATGTGGGTTTATTGGTTATTAAAATTTATTATAGCAGCTTCCCACGACTTCCACCAGAACCTCGGTCCTCCTTGAGAGGGGACTTGCCAATAGTGCATCTAAACGGGCGTTATCGTAGCGCCACTTGTACGCTTTTACCACTTTACATTTAATACGATTATTTTATAGGATCATAAGTTTAGTTATATTCATAAAATGTAGTTAAAGTTGTAATTAATTTAGTGTTTTTAAAGAAAGTTGTGCATTCAATATTTTTTTAATCTGTTACTTTAAGAGATATGACAGCACTGTAACATATTTTATCTGTGCAATTTATTGAAGAAACGAGAAAGTCGAGTCTGGGCTTCTAACGTATCGGTTGTCTAGTTTGGTCCGGTCTTGTTTGCTGTATTGGCGCTATTTCTTTTTAAATACATTAGGTAAATGGCGTATTTTTAACAAACATGGTTTTGTGTTTGTGATTTATTAAAACTAGTGTGTCTTAATTTAATTCATATTATCAGTAAGGCAGTAGTGCCAAAAAATGTTAAAAAAATAAACCTGTGTTTTACATACAACTTTCACCGCATCTGATTAAATCGAACATATTATGAATTGTAAATACAATAATGCTTAATCCATTAAATATTTCATAAGTGTTACGTAGCTATTTATTTTTAGTGATAATATACATAACAATAATTTTTATTCAACTAAATCAATGATCTGCATTTCGTGGATGAATCTTGTGACATTTAAATTAAAGTAGAAAAAAACTGCTTACAAGTCTAATAGTTTTCAAAATCTTTATATTATTGGATCAAATATAAAAATTCAAGGGTATAAATCAATTAAATACGTAGTAGCATAAATTGCGCATGAAATTTTTTTAAAAAAATTTTTTTTTTTGTGATGTAACATAAAATTCACCATTTAAATTAAATTTAAGTATTATTAATGAACTCAGGATATAAATAAATTCTTGAATGAAATCAAGATATGCATTTTAAGAGATTAGGAAATAATATTGCTATTATATTGTACTTTATAGATTTGCTTCAATATTTTGTAAAGAAACATTTGCTAAACATTTCTTTTAGAGATCATTGCAGTTTAATTTTATGTTTACTTCTTTAAACTTATTGAGAAACAGATGTCTAATTTTACAAATTTTTTGTATTAACCTATTCTTCTATTATATTTTGCATATGTGAAATATAGGAGTTAAACAATTATGCAAGCTTCTAATGGCATGCCTTTATTGTATATTGTGTTTAGATCAATAAATGTAAATGATATATAGACACCATTTACAATTGCACAATTAATATTAAACAACTTTGTTAATTCCCATATAAAATATTGCAATAATAAAAGTTGTGGATACCAAAAAGTCTAAATTAGATTTATAAATCTATAAATATTACAGTGAATTTACTACTCATTAGGAACAAATTATTTTGTTGCTCCGCAGAAGTACAAATGGGTTCTTTAAGATAAAGTACTGTTAGCTTCAAAGAAAGCACCTAGTGTTAGTGGATATTAAGGAATTGAATGGCTATGTACTACTACGCGAGTAAATTGAATGAGGCGTCATGTAGTGGGTGCACAGTGAAAGTGCCATCAGTCATCACTGAACCTGTACCTGCACCGCCTTCGTCTGAGCATATTCCTCTGTCTGGAGATACTTCTATTCTACATGGGTCTGGACTGTCCTACTACGATGTAAGTTTTTCTTTAAAGTCATTTATATAATTATTACATATTTAAAAGCTGAAAGCTATCATATGCTGAAGAGTACATAATGTAAGATTTGATTCTATTTTGGGCATTAAGTACTTAAATACACATATTTAATATAAAATTTTATTGAGTTCATAATAACTATTTAAATCTTTGATGTAATATTCCCTAGAAGTAAATATTTCCATGTTTAAAAATATTTGGTTCTTTGTTGTTCTTGATTATCTCAGACATAGTTTGCCAATCTCATTAAAGGATAGCAATAAAAGTTCTCTGTTTTATAGATATTCATTTTCAATAAGTTTATTGGCAAGTGAATTTGTGAGAAGTACTTCAGATCTATTAACACCATCAATAATAATGTAAATAAAATTAAAGAACATCCAGTCACCAATGACAAATGTCGCAAATGTCACACCCAATCTGACATAATTCGGCACATCACAGGAGCTTTGAAAACTCTTACCCAAACTGATTACACTTACAAACAATCAGGTTGCAAACATCATTCACCAACATCTAGCACTAATGTTTAAACTCATTCATAATACAAACACTCTTTACTACAACTACACACCACATAATGTTTTGGAAAATGAAACTAACAAACTGTTACGACCAGGCTATACTCACTGTTAAGACAATTAAAACCGACCTGATATAATCTTACAAGATAAAATAAATAAAGTTATGTACCTTATTGATATAGTAGTTTCTAACACACATATCATACTGTAATGTTCAGTGAAACAATGTTGTATTAATTATATTTATTGTGCTAGGTAGCCAAGTACAAAATGGAAGTGACATTGTCATGCATTATATTTTACTACCCACTTCCGTTATTTTATTATTCAACAAAATATGGTAGTAGGGTACATTGATATACATAACACATACAAAAAACATTCACTGAAAAAACAAACAAATATGTAGATGAGAAGGATGAGGTTGCAAGAATTTTAGACAGAATAAAGTATATATAGTTCCTGTAGACCTTTCCACAACAGGTGTTACCCTACATCTTCTCCACAGCCTCAAGTTAACAGACCTAAAAGAAACCCTCTACATACCCCTTCAAAAAGCTGTAATTTTAAACACCTGTAGAATTGTTCAGTTGTTGACAGCAGTATTTCCAACTCAATATGACATGCGGGCATGGCATCATTTCATGCACATAGACGAGCAATAAATACACTCTAAATTTTCTTAGATTTGTCTTGTAAATGCAGTTAATACCAGCCAAAAAGCTGAGAAATGAAAAATTGTACTTACAAACAAAAATATGTAAATAAGTTGAATAAACTGGCAATATAACATCTGCTAGGTTTAACTAGTACATAAATATTTTTGTTTAGTTACAAACAATTTTAATACAGAGACATGATCTCTTCTCTTTTGTAGTTACTTCATATTCTATTTTTTTTTTAGAATGACGACTATTATTCAATGGTGAGAGGAAACAAGTTTATGTCTGAGTCGAGCTACAAAAATAATATTATCATGAATGGGGCACTAAGTTTTGTTTCTACACAGAAAGTGGACACAGCACAAGTAAGTCTTAAGCAATTTTATTTTCTCATATTACAAACTATTATATCATTATAAATGACTATATCATTTATTCCACAGATTACATAACTAAGCACATTTAGTCTAATTTTTTTTCAAATGTATTTAGCTCTTAAACAGATTATTTAAGCTGCCGGACAAAAGTAGTTCAAAGGGAAAAAAAAATATTTTAATTATGATATTAATATACTGCTTAAACATCAATAACAACTTTGAAACACAATTAAAACATTTAAAACAGAGATATTTGATAAAATTTCCACTTTGCTCTTGATAATTTTATCAAAAATGTCTGCGTGCTGGCGACCAATTTATTTGTTGCGAAATATTCTTCCAGTTTTTTTTGCAAAGCATTCCGCATAGCTTTATGTGAAGAAGGACATTGCTCTCGCACATTTCCATCAAGCTCTTCCTGCAAAAGCTCTATAAGGATTAGATCAGGGCTTTGTGGTAGCCATGTCATGTTTACCAACACCTGTTCCATGTGTTTCATCTTCCATTGTTTTCGTCTGTGTCATTTGGATCATTATCTTGCTGGAAAATTACTCTTTGGCTTGTTAAATTTAGCCCAGAGGAAATGGCATTTTTATTTAAAATTAATTCATTATTCTTTCAATCTTAATTAAATGTCCAGTGAAATAAATGGCTTGGAACTCAACCCCAGACACCGATATATATTATGTTTTGTGTCTTCAACAACAACGTGACAGCGACGTGACCAAACGTAGCGTTTCTTGATTGTAGTCACCGATACCGGTTTTGTCCGTGATTTATTCACATCAACGCGAATTTTTTGGAGCTGTTTCCACAAAATGATAATGTAACATCAAAAAAAATTCACTAGATGTAGTAACCCTTGGTCTTGCGGAGCGCGGAGGAACTTGATTACTACCAGCTTGTTTGTATTATACAATAGTGCGATATCTTGAGATGCATCTCACGTTCGAATTTGCCTTGGTTTGGAGAGCAATGACTGCAGATCGCGATTCAGTACTAATTTCTCTAAACTTCCTATTTTACACACGTCTTGACTGCTGGAACGATAAATGCTGACTAAGTAAACTTATTCGTGAACTGTTTTATAAAACTTTAACAATGTATTTTTATTACCCTTTTCATGTATACATAAACTTTTCACTGACATACAATAGTACTAACCTCTGTACAATGTTTATGAACACTAGAATATGCGCGTGTATAGATTATTGTTATATTACAAATATATCAAAAATGTTTCAATGACGCAAACGTATTATTAGTGGCCTCAAAATTTGGACCAGCAGTGTAAAAATTCATTGAGAATTTTATGAAAATATCTGTTGTATGTACAATGTATATGTTAATATTAAAACCGGAATTATTTTAGTACGTATTTTAATATATTACGTTTCAGAGACGTTGAACGCAAAGTGTCGTTGTATAAAAAACCTAAACTGTTTGTTGCGTTATCTCAGTCATATGCGTTAAAACTACATACTACAAAAGATCGAACTCTTAAAGTAGATAATTTTACAGATCTCCGCGGCGGGGGCGGTCGGCGGCCCAGGAGCTGCAGATAAACCTGAGGTGGAATACCGCGAAGGACAGTTGGTTAGCGCCAGTCTTGAAGCGCTAGTGGAGATGCTGCGGCCCGGAGCTGCTCCTTCTTTTACCTTCACATTCCTTCTATGCTCACGGCTCTTCCTTAAACCCCATGAGTTACTCGCGAAACTTTGCAAAAGATACTACAAGAATTATGACAAAGTTGTAAGTAGAATTGTGTTTTTAGGTCCCGTACACGAACACAAAGGCCAGCAGGATTAGTGATTTTTGTTTTACGTAGTATTAAGGCGCAAGAAATTTACACAAAGGCTCGTGCTCTAGAAAGATTTTTTTAAAAATTCAGCTCTGAAGTGGTTGGAAACTGACCTAGAATTTTATTACAATGTAGAATACCGCAGCGGAGTGCGGCCGCGGCCACGGGCACTTCAGTTAGTTGATTACGTATTCATGCATGTACTAATGAATAATATGGCTTTATATATGTGTGTAATTAAACTCGAGCCTTTGTTGTCTTTTATTTTAAAGGAAACTTAGCTTTGCTGCGTTTGTTCTCGGTCTTTTAAGCAATTGAAATGCCTAATTGCTTTTATCGACAAAGTTTGTTACGAAAAACCTACTAATGCTAACAGCTAAGGACAGGATCAGTGCCGTCTTCAATGTTTCAGTCCACATGTGATGTAGAAGTCTTTAAAACAATAAACAGGTTTCTTCTTGACTAATGCGCTTTACCTTTAAAGACTAAATCCCCATTTACCATCAGATGGAATCTCAATTAAGCGCTAGTCTATGTAATCTAAAAGAAACAATACTGAAGACAAATGTCATACATATTGTGGCAATTTCGAAATCGTGAAGTTTATTGGACAGGGTAAGGTGGAAGTGAAGGAGTCACTAGAAAAGGAGTTGGGTGACATGGTGTCGTTGGTACGGGTGCTCACACAGTGGACCTCCATGTTCCCCTACGACTTCCGCGACGACCGGGTCATGGCGCTCGTGCGAAACATTACTCAGAGGTCAATATTATTATTACCATTGTTTGTAAATTTTAACGTGGCAGTTTTTACACAAAGTTCAAAGACAATGATTATTAGGAAACATTTTGTGTTTTTCAACCCATTTCGTAATAAAACATTTTTGGCGAGGATCCTCGGTATATATTTTTTTATCTACTAATGAGCTGGCACGCGACTTAGATTTCATATGCCACGGTGAAAAAACAAGGACCTCTATGTTATAAGCCACTTAGGCACTGTTCCACAGAAAAAGTTAAAAGATGTGCTGTTGTATTAAGTAGTAGTGTTTCTGTGCTCCAGTTTGGCGCTGTAAACATTTTATATCGAATTTATTGTTTTAATTCCAATAATTCATCATCTGATTATAAACTGCAGATGCGCCACGGAGCATATGTCATCAATGCGGACCGAAGTGTCGAGTATGCTGGAGCGGCTGCTTGATAAGCTCACAGCACTCGAGCACTATGAAGAGTCCCTGGTCGAGCTACCGCAGCTTTGCACAGTCGAGCAGTTGCCACAAGTAAGAGAAAGAATTAAGTTTTATGGGATACACACCCAATCGAATCCTAGCACAATCCATCCCCCTCCTCTTGATGGTCTCTCTAAAAAGGGGTTGCCGATAAATGTTCTGGTTTATCCACATGTGTTTTTGCTAATATTCCCTTTTTGAATTAAAAGAAAACTTAAAAATTGTCATAATCGCTTTTTTGGTCCCCGAAGCGAAAAGACTAGCAAGACGTTCACATGTCTGTATGTTAGTGACAGGCTCACCTATAACAATGTGAATCTAATTAGGATGTCATACACAGCATCGTGCTCGTGGCATTGACACAAGGTGTTAAGCTCGGTTTTTACCATAATAATTTCACGACCTACAGCGCTCTTCAAATCGGAACACGGTAATGTTGGTAGATTACTGTTTGGCTGCTGAAATGGGCGCTGCGAACGTGTCAATCCAGGTCCCCGGAAACAAACACATTCCACTAGTAATAAAACTAGATAACAAAATTAATATCAATGAATTCCTGATTAAACTATTAAAATATCACTAACACGTTTACTTTTGTTAGGGCGACATACTGTCACTCGGGCTCTCACCGGTCGAGTTAGCAAGCCAGCTGACGACGGTTGAGCTGTACCGTTTGTCATTCGTGGGCCCGGAGGAGTTTGTGCAGGCGTTCGCCCCCGCTGCTGGCGCACCCTCTGCCATAGGTCTGCGCGCACCTGACGTTAAGACCACGCGCAACCTTGAGGCGTACGCCGATTGGTTCAACCACCTAAGCTACGTTGTCGCCACAGATATTATAAAGGTATTTTAAGGATATACAGACATTATTTTAGCACTTTAAATGCAAAACAACTTATAGTAGTTGCGAAGAGGTTAAGCGGCGAAATTGATTTTTATGATATATAAACAAATCTCAAAAAATATTTAAACTGTGAGAAAATTATTGAGTGTTTTCTAAATTATCACCAGTAAAAAAATATTTTTCATAATTATCTGTAATCATCATCAGACAAAAGATGATGAGCATAGTCCTCGCTCAATATTCTCTTCGCCACTGGGAATCAAACGCCAAAAAGTACACTAATGGACAATGAAAAAAATTTATTTTATTTAGTTCCATGATTGTTTTTTCCTCGCGGTTGCAGCCGGTGAAGAGTAAGCAACGCGCCCGCGTCATGGAGCAGTGGGTGATAACGGCCCGCGAGTGTTTCAACCTCGGCAACTTCAACTCTCTCATGGCTATCATCAGCGCCCTGAACATGGCACCCGTTGCTCGTCTCAAGAAAACTGTAAGCGTTATTATCTATTCTTTATGGTCGTATTTTCATGACCACAGTCATTGATCATATTACCGATAAGCTACATGTCCATATTACCGTCCCAAAATTTTTGTGTGTCCCAAAAATTGCTTTTTTTGCCTCGTCATGATTCTCTTCCAGCGATCTCAGTTGTTTTGTCTTCTGCACTAATGTTGTTAGTATTTTAATAAGCTGAATTATTGTTTGCAGTGGAGCCGGACGTCGACGGTGTGCGGCCAGCAGCTCCGGCAATTGGAACTTTGTGTGGAGCCAAGCAGTAATCATGCCAGGTATGTTTTCCGCACTTTTGCTTCTCAATTAATATACTTCTTGATACTACTGTATTCCAGTCCGGTGATAACAGATGTCTTTTATTTTGACCACATCACTTGATAAACCGGCTGAAAATGCTCATTTGTATTATTCGCCCCCATTCTAATCCAAAATTTTGTTGACTATATTTTTAAATTTTGTGCAGATAGTTATGTAGTTACTTTCGTGAGCAGGTACCGCACGGCGTTGGCAGCGGCGCCCAGTGAAACGGCCGTGCCGTTGCTCTCGGTCACATGCCGCGATCTGCACTTCGCCAACCAGGCAGCGCCCACGAGGTCATGTCTTAAATCACGCACACATACGAACGCCCACCAAATACTTATCCATTTCGGTGCAGTACATGTATTTCATTTGTTTTCCGATCTATAAATACTTAATAAATTAGGCATTCATATCTCTGTAATCAGTAGCCGCATTTATAAGTGGAGTCAAATGTCAAATTTGTACACTATCAAAAAAGTATGCAACAAAAAAAAATTATCATCGTTTGCTCAATTATTGCAAAGTTACCGGTTATCTTAACAACACTTATGTCAACGACCTGCTATCAATTTAATATATAAAAAAAATCTCGTCTTACATCACTTTATGTCTGTTATTCATTTCGTTTCCGATATTCCCGAATATACTCCAAACGAGCTCTTGACTAATGTAACCCCTGACTTTTCAATAGGTTCGTTAATGTTTTAGATTTGAATACATTTTATTACAACCTACACAAATCCTACGTATTTCTAGCGCCTCTGTTAATTTTTCACTGCCACATTGCAGCATTGTCGTTCACTTTGCAAAACACTGGAACAGAGATAGATGTAAGGAAGACTTAAGTGACGTTAGGCGGGAAAAATTGCTCATAAAACTTACTCGCGTAGAGGTAGACGAAATGCTACTAAACAGCCCTGCTCAAGCGACTATCTGGTAGAGATCGTGGGAGATCAAAAGATGGAGCGAGATCCTCTCTTTCCAAACTTCGTTTTGAAGAAGGCACCTCATGATGTTAATCAATTATACAGTGGTTGTAGGCTGATGATGTGTTTACACGTATACAGATTACCGGGCGGGCGCGTGAACTTCGAGAAGTGTTCGTCTCTCGCACGGCATGTAAGTGCTCACCTGGCGTCGCGGCGGCTGGACGAGGCCTGCACGTACTCCGCATCACACCGCACCACCCACATTTCCGCGCAGCACTTACCCGCATGGCGCTTCTTCGCAGATCGGCCCGCTCTGACCGAAACAGGTATTTTCAGTTTATCATTAGTCTGCGGCAGTATACTGCAGATCACGCAGCTCGATCCGAACAAAGGTTCCCACGGGTCGTACTTTCAAATCGGAACACATTTTCACTGATGCTAAGTCTTACATCAACTAATAAAAAAATTTACAATAATATTTCAAAACGGTTTATTCCAGCGCTGGAGCTTGTGTCGTTCGAGCGCGAGCCGCCCGCGGACCACTTGGAGAAGGAACGACTAAAGCGCCTCAAGGGTGCTGCTCCCTAACTCTCACCCCCCCTTGTGCGATACATGATACGTTTGTTTCGCAATATTTAACTCTATCCTGGAGAACTGCTGCGGGACACGGCACACGCCCTGCGCTCGGAGAGCGAATGGGACGTTATTGAGTAAATTAAAATAAAAACAACTACTGACCTATATATAGTTAATGGGTCGTAGAAGTTTAAAGGCAGTCGGACCTCGTTGTGATTTTGTGTAATGAACTGATCTCAGTGTATCATCACCCAGTGACAACAGTAATCACATTGTAAATAGGAAGGGTGGATTCGTTGGGTATCCTTAGGATGAGGTCCGACTGGCCGTGCCCGCCGCAGTTCTCTGGGAACTCGTAGTTGTCGCCTGGGCCGCCTCGCGCCGCTACAGTCGCCTCCAGGGTCCGCGCACTGCGGCCCAAACACGACCGCCGTGTGTATTCACGACATGGATTTATTAAACCCAAATAGACAATAATAAGTAAGAATATAAATCACTAATTGAGCCTTTCAGTGCATACTTTCTGCTGAACTATATTATATTGATGTTAATTATAGTATTTGATATATGGCCACCTGTGCTACATATATATTTAAATGTTTCAGTAACAATAATTAACATAATTTTTTTATATGTAGAATTAAATGAATCATGGATGTATATTATTAACGTTCATACCTTACCACCGGTAGAATTTAAGGCTCGCGTGTGTAGGTGATAGGTTTTATACAAATGTTAATTTTATCCACGTACAAATGTAGATTATTTATTTGCAGAAAGTTGTACTTAACAGTGTTATTAGTGGTTCCATAGTCACTTTGTTTTTTGTCACAACAGTTTTAAATGTATGTGTGGTGTATACATAGATTTATATGTATGTGTCAAAGGCGACTGTATAGATGTAAAGCGGGAGTGCGATAATGAATTGAAACGGTAACAATAGACTTTCATTAAAATACAGAGGAATGGCGATAAAAGCGCCGCTGTGTCATTGTGAAGTTTTCTTAAAACAATTACAGTTTGATGTGGACCGAACATTTTAATGTAATGATAGATTAAGATATTATAATAAGATAACGTTTTGTAATGTGTGTAAGCGACGGTGTTGCCATATGATGCGCACGAGCATTGAACGTTGTGTAATGTGTAAGTGTAAAAAAAATTGTCGCTACGCGATTACCGCACCTAATAATTTTTATTAGGCATTCGAAGATCTAGTCCGTTATATAACGATACAGTATTGTAATCCTGTTCGAGTACTTTACATCAAGCCTAGTTGCGTAACAGGTGAATTTTAATGGTGAGGGTTTGTATCATAGTTTTATCATGACAATGGATCACATGATCACGAAAAGTTATAAGTACCGTGAACATGCGATGCGACGTTCAAGTCGTACGGCCCCCGTGCCGGTACACGAGTACAACTATTAGTCATTTAAGTGGCAGCCATTAAGAATCTCATCAAATCGATATAATCGGTAACTCGCTAATATTTATGTTAAATAAAATACAGGTTTTGATCTCATTGATGTTAATTCACTACATCAATTCAATTGTTCTACTATTGTAATGTGACAATTCAACATAAACATTGTGGATCATATTATTATTTATTTATTTATTCGACTGTGCACAGCATTCACACTTGTTTACGCAACGCTACCTGTATTAGTAAAAAAAAATATTATCAATCTCTATAGTCATTTCTCTATCTGTATTATCATTGATATCGAAACAACTGTTTATGTCGTAGTGGCCAGGGGCTCGCCCAAAACGCTGGACCATTCCGAAACCACACTTTGTGAAGTTCGGTTGGTTGGCAGTAGGTTCGGTTGGAAGCCGCCGGGCTATCTGACCACACCTGTACTATAAATTTGTCGCCATGACAGCGTTGCTGTATTCTTGTTGTCAACATGTAACTCTATGTGAAAATTGAGATTGTTAGCCCATTGTTGATAAAAAAATAATATCGATGTATATAATATATATATAAAGTCTACTCGGATATTGTCTAAATGTCTTGCTTACATATTTTGGCGGTAATTCTTATTGTGACGTTGTTTTATTAATACTAAATAAAATTTCGGTGTTACGGTATGAAAAAAAAATATGTAATCTGATTATTTATTATTGTGAGAAAAATAAAAATATGTCTATATCGATGATATTGCTAAGGTATTGTACACCCTTCGTGGATTTGCAAAGTAATTCACTTATTTGGATTTTTATATTATTTATTGGAAATATTGAGCGTCTGTGCGCAGGCGGTGTCGTTTGTGTGCGTGTGTGGTGTGTGTGTTTAGTTGTGCTATGAAACACTTTCTTTTAATGTTTTTATTATTTGTTGTGGACACTCGTCCTCAGGGGCAGTGCTATCATTTTTTTTTGCCGAAGCGACCGCTACTTTGTGTCCCCACCAATTTTTTTTTATTTAGTTGTAAGTTACTGTACACTATTTGAAACGTTTTCCTAGCACCATAAATGGCAGCTTCGGTCATGACGAGTTGTTTTTTTTATATTTTGTAACGTATTTATTTTAATTCTGTGTAAGTATTTAAAGAAACAATAAATTATAATATATGATGATGATGAAACTGCCATATTGCTTTTACATGTGTTATTTATTGTGTAGATATGTAACTTGTACTTAAAAATACATTCCATGTGGTCTGACTGAGTTGTGTGTGTGTGTGTGTGTGCCTTGAAGGACAACAATCTGCGACCTCAGACGAGCCAGTTTCAGTGTACCGCTGAGGGTATGCAGATATATTGCAAATATATAAAATTAAATTAACATTAATGTATAAAATAATCTCTTAATTGTCTACACTAAAGTGATGCCGGCTCGTTTGCTGCAATGGGCGCAATTTTTGTTCTTCTTCTTTCCATGGGAAGTTCCGAAATAAAACAGTATTTGGCATGTGCTTTAATGAAATAATATTTATTTTAAAATATATTAGTGGTTAACGTGAGATGTGCGAATGTTCGAGAAACGATGATAACCTCGTAAGTGAGGCCGGCGGAACCCGCCGCTGTCACACAGTTGTGCATTTCATACATGTTTAATTAATAATTAAGGAACATTTGTGTGGATCTCGTTGATTAATGCAAATTTGAATATATTTATCGTCGCTCGTTTGTGAGCCGTGGTGATGGGCGGTGCCGCTCGCCACCTGTTCATATCTTAGCCACATATTCCAAATAAAGTTCAAACATTTTCTCGAACAAATTATCTTGTTGTAGAGTTATATGTATCGATACCATGAATTTATTCGTTATAGAATTGTCGAAATAGAGAAGATAATATATAAAATGTCGAACTCGATGAATGTCTTATACATTTCTTGTCTAATGTAAATATGCATGTCTGTGGTTCTGTTAATATTTAAAGTATTACCTATTTAAAATGGTATAAGTTATGGCGGCCATTTCTGCATGTTCCTCCGTATACGCCACTTCCCTAAAGCACCACGGATCGTCGCTCCTCGCTCATCTCCACTGCACTTTATATATTTATTTATTAAATATAAAAATATTTTTTGGTCATTGAAATTACGAAAATTTCTAACCGTGCATTGTAGAATAAGTTAAGTCAAGTGTAATTAAAATAATATTTAATAATTAAAAACCTATGCAGGGCAGAGCGAGCGGCGACCTGTGTCGTTTTATGTGCAACTGTTATCCATCTCCTATTTTATGTGATCATTAAATTATATTTGAAGCGATATATGAATGTACCTAAATTATATCAATAAATCGTATCGAATCTTTGCGTGTTTTCTTTGTTGACTCACTTTTTAAATTAGTCTATAAATAAAAATGAAAAGGCCTGAATATGGTTACATGTTTATTAAAAAAATATATGAAGTTTCATTCTTTATAACAGTTACATAATACTAATTCATATGTTTAAAAGTATAAAAAAAGTCTTAAAATTATATGAATATGTTTTGTCAACACCTTATAGGGGTGCCATCAGGGTTCCTTGGGATTTTTGGCCTGCAAACTTTCTTTTTGCCTTCGGCGCCGCTGACCATGGTGCAGGTGAATGTGAAGAAGCCGCAAGAGGATGATTTAGTGTAGTATGAGTGGGAGTACTGCTTGCGTACATTGTCCTCGGCGTCGAGGTCTCGTGCTACCGATTTCGAGACTGAGACGTAGCGGTTGTCGCGCGGATCTGTAGCCAAGGAACGCAATTTACCTGCTTCAACTCGACCGTAAGTCGGTGGTGGAGGATGATAGGAATACTTCACTCTACCGCTACCCGGCGTTAGGGTCACCGTTTGCGCTTGAGACGGTGACTCTTTGGAACCTACTACGTATGTTTTTTCTTTTGAAGCAACTGACTTAACGCTGCCGGTAAAGCCAATTGGTATCGTGTAACCGCCTGTACCTGGCACTCTCTCTCTCCTGGCTGATAAGTCTTACTTTCATCGGGATGTTCGGAATTTTTTTGTGTAATTTCCGCGTTGTGATTCTTAAGTGAACCGAGAACAATATGTTGCAAATTCCCACCGGTGCTTTGCTTCACTTCCAATGAACTGCGCGGACTTTGTAGTGACTGGTGGGTCAGTGTATCTCTCGGTATCTCATCATAATTAACATATTCGCCCTGCTCCTCCTCTTGGCCTTCCGTGTCGTATTCGTCCGGTTGCACGTCTTCCCTTTCTGTAGTATACTCGTATTCTCCTCCATTATTGCTATATGAAGGTTGGAAAGAACGGGTTGCACTGGCCGATACAGGCGATGAAACTGCTTCATCATTTGTCTTGTGATGGTCGAGGTGAGTGTGACTGGAATACCTGCTTTCAGAATTTTTTAAAGTCTCATCTTCCTTTTCAGTGTCATCCACTGCAGCTAAGCCGCTCTCAGTTGTAGTTTCGTCTTCTGCTTTATCCATCGATTCTTCTAACGGTTGAGACTCTAAATACGGGATCGTACTGATTGTCGATGATATGTCTAATTCAGTTGGTTTTTCGGTAACGACGTTGATATTTTTTTCCTTTTCGTCGAAGACATCTATTTTGTCAAAAGATAAACGATTTGGAAACACTGCATCTTTATTAATGCTCGCTCCCGCTTGAGCAGCTCCATTGTATGTAATACCGTATTTGAAAGTACCATGAAGTTGCGACTGTGATTGCCCAGTGCGCCCACTCGACTGTGCTGAAGCTATACCTCCACCAACGAATGGTACCTTTTGCAAATCATGAGTTTTATCACCATTTTTGTATGGCGTAAAGCCAATTTGTGCTTGGGATGAAGTACTGCCTGGCCCACGAGCTTGTGCGTCAGCCATTCCACCTTTAACACTTCCTTGAACTTGAGAATTAGAGGAATGGTATGCACTATTAGTTAGCGACTGTGTTTGCACCGAACCGGTTTCTGAGCCGAATTGGACATTCGCTTGAGATTTATTATTCCGGCCACTACCTTGAGCGGAACTAGAGGCTCCTTTCTTTCCCCCAGTTACTTGACTTTCTGCTTCTTTGTTTTCACCTGTTATAAGTGCTTGCGCTGAAAAAGAACCACTACCGATATACGTACCGTGAACATTTGTTTGTGCACGACCCTTATCATTGCCACCCCTAGATGTTGCACTGGCAGTTGTACCATTAGTAGCTTGAGAAACACTAGCTTCAGCCGCGGAATCATCGCCTTCTGCGACTGTGTTAGGATCCGTAAAATTTTGTGGAATACCTTAAAGAAAAAATAAGTTATTTTTATGTTTGGTTCTATTTTTATTCACAGTATAAAGTCTCTTTACCGTTATAATAACTAGTGTGCCCAATGAGCTGCAAAAAAGAGACATGATTAGTATACAATTCATTACTCGTCACATATTTACTTTGCGAATAAAATAAAATATGTACCCTCGGATCGTAGCCGTTTTCAAAAGTATTACCACCGTATTTGTCTGATCCATAAAAGGGTTCATTTACATTGAATCGTCCATTGTCCCCAGGCCTTCCCATCGAACCATAGCTTTCACCTGGTCTACCTTGGTTTTGTACGTAGGTGCCCACACCTGGTGGACTAGGTCCGTATGCTCCTTGACTTCCTGAATTAACACCTGGTTGGGTAAAGTAGTCTCCGTCCCCGTTCATATTATTTTGACCAGGGCCTAGGTTACCCCCACCTGGCCCATATTTTCCCAAATTGCTGCCCTCACTTAACTTTTTGTCTCCTGTAGCTTTATTTTGAAATGGTTCGTAACCTTCAAAACTACTACCACCTGGTCGGTAGCTTACACCAGGTCCTGGACTGCCACTAAGATTGGGTCCCATGTGGGCACTTCCTGGGCCGTAACTGCCTCTATTTCCGCTAGGACCATAACCACCACTTGTTTGACCTGGGTTGTAAATGCCGCTAGTCTGACCCGGGCTGTACCCACTACTAGTTTGCCCGGGGCCATTAACATCTGTAGTTTGACCTGGTCCATAACTTCCACTGGATTGACCTGGGATATATTTGCCAACATCTAGTCCTGGGCCGTTGTTACCACCTGTTTGGCCTGGACCATAACTGCCACTTACTTGAGCTGGCCCATAACTGCCACTTGCTTGTCCTGGCCCATAACTGCCACTACCTTGACCTGGCCCATAACTACCACTAGATTGACCTGGCACATAACTGCCACTTGCTTGTCCTGGCCCATAGCTACCACTAGATTGACTTGGCACATAACTGCCACTTGCTTGTCCTGGCCCATAATTACCACTCGACTGACCTGGCATATAACTACCAGTATGTTGGCCAGGTATATAATTTCCGCTTGTTTGGCCCGGCTCGTAATTACCATTAGTTAATCCTGGTCCATAACTGCCTCTTAAATGGTATGGTGGATAATTGCCTGTCGAGGATGGCCCAAAAGTTCCAGTATTTTGACCCGGGCTATAGATTCCAGTTTCTCCACCATGTGGTCTTGAATTTAAAGAAAAACCTCCAGGTAGAATTGTATGATCTCGTCTATCATAACCGTCAGCTATTCCCGTTCCATCACTTCGATTAGGCCCGGAACCGGTATTTCCATGTACGGCAGTTTCATCTTGACCATATCCAGCACGAGGGCCTGACCCATAAATATTACCCCCCTGAACTGGTTTATAATTTGCGGTATCGCTCACTCCTTGAACATAACCTGGAGTAAAGGTTCTAATACCTTCAAGAGAACTTTGACCTGGGTTAAAGTTTCCTCTTGTCCCTGGTGCACTTCCTTGCTTGTATACACCCGATTGACCAGGTCCGTAATTATTTTCTCCAACTCTTTCAGCGAGTGAGTTTGGATTGTATCCTGTAAATTCTGGTCGCATGTGACTCCCTGGTTTATAGCCTCCTCTGGCATCTGATACTCCTGGTCCTTGCATATAATTATTGGGAATATCGTAATCTGAACTATCACGATTAACTCCGTAAGGTGCAGTTCTATAATTTCCATCTATTTGGCCTCGACCTTGTTGACCCAGTGTAAAAGATTTTTCATTTCCGCTAGTTGGACCATAGTGACTACTTCCTGGATCCTGTCCTAGATTGTGAACTCCGTATCTAGGATCGCCAACGCCGTATGATGTTTTTAGTGCTGGTGTTAAACCTAATCCAACATTTTGAACAGTATTTCTAGGATTAATGTCCTGCCCGTTGTACGCATACTTATTACCATTAGGATATTGGTTATTTGTATTAGGTCCTCTGTTATATGGAAGTCCTCCTGCTGGTATAATATTACCATCTGGACCAACTACGCAACAAAAATAAGGTGAAGTTCCAGGGGTGTACGACGCTGCTGGCCAATTACCGCTCGGCTGTCCGGTGCTTCTTACACCCAAATTTACATTGCCAGGGCTGTAACCTCTTCCTGGATCACTTAATTGGTTTACACCATCTGGTACACCAGGATCCTTATTACCATTATTAGTGCCAATAGAATAAGTGGGCTCCTGACTACCAGGTGAAAGACTTCTTGATCCACTTTGTGCAGGACGATTGCTAGTAACAAAAGCATTATTCTGACCAGGACTATATAAACTAGGAGAAGAACCAGGCCCATAACTGTTTTGGTTAGGCGTACCGTCAGTACTAATAACTCCGTCTTGTCCAGGGAACCCTCTTCCAGCTGGTGCATTCATGAGGCTTCCAGGAGGATAACTTTCGCTTCCAGGAGAACCAACAGACCCAAGACCGAACTTATTGTATACCACGCCCTCATGTTCCGGACCTAAGCCATTTCCTTGTTTATCGCGTGTGTTAGGAACAGAAACTCCACCCTGCTGATTTGGCCCATAACCCGAACCGCTAGGTCCTAATCTTGATCCTCCTCTTATTAATAAAGGATCCGTTTGAAATGTAACAGGTCCTTTACCAGGACCTGCTTCTTGCAAACTTCCATCTTGATTTGGGCCAAATCTTCTATTTCCGTTTGACACTGGATCTATTGTGCTTCCAGATCCAAAGGTGCCTTCTCCAGGACCTCTGTAATGCTGCTCGTAAGTTTGAGTTCCTGGTCGGGACTGTCCGGAACCGCCTAAACCCGGTCCAACGTTTTGGGCACTGCCGATGGCGTTTTTCATTGGAATATCGTTTAATGACCCAGTCGATCCAGGACCACGATACTGATCCGTTCCGTATTTATCCCGACCATCAGGAACACCATAGGGCCCTTTCTTCAGACTCGCCGCATCGAGATTTTTTCCATCATAACAATCATCACATGAGGGATCATAAATAGACTGACTTTGGGCTTGTCCCATACCGCTGTTTCCACCTACAAATATGGCAAATGTTTTGAAATAGATTCTTATTAATTATCTATCTGAACTAAATGGTTATAATATAATAGATAATACGTACCATAACAAGTTGGCGTCTATCGGCTGATGATGATAATGATGATGATGATGATTCCATAACAATAACCCGTGTTATTGTTGTATTAACGCCATGTCTAATTCATAACTTATGCTAATAAAAAATATTGCAAACCATTACAATTATCCTCCTTACAATCCTATTATTTTAATAAATTCTCATTCCAGGCACGTTACTTTAAAGACAGGTCTCTTGTGTGACAATCAAGTGACACTACAATGAACTACTTGTTTGGTATAGGTTAGGTTATTTATGCTAAATGGCCGAGAAGTCGCAACTCTGTGAGGTACAATTTACTAGATTAATATCCACGGGGACATGTTGACTCAAAGGTCTGGGTTCGATCCTGCCTGGATATATTTAGCACCGCTGAGCTGGGCCATCGTAGCACGCCGACTAGCCACGCCGTATATTTACCAGTCATAATTGAATTCAAAAATTGTAATCACCAGAAAGTAGATGAAGAACTGCAATATCAATATTAAACTGTTGAATAAAATTTAATACTCTAAAGTTTTTAACAAGTAGGTAGGTGGATCTGACAATTAAATGAAATTCAAAACAATCAGAAAACAGATCGACCGTATACATATCTGCGGATGCGATTACGTCATGATGCAGAATAAATCTAAAAATAACAATGCACCGAAGGGTGAAACTTAGTAAACAAGTGATTAATTGTGTTGACGTTCCGAGCACTGGATATGTTCTGCGACGCAACTTGTACCCGAATAAAACCGGTTGCAATATGCGCATCACCTACCTACGCCATAACCACCGCTCGGCTACCAGCCACCCTACCCATGTGCCTAAAAGCACTGGTTCAGATGCTCCCGACGTAAGGTTCACCAAAAACTACGTGATACTTACCGCTCGATGTCCGCTGGCGCGACTCCCTTTGTCTACGTCATATCAGTCCGTTAAGGTCAAGTGAAATACGAATAAAATAATCCGCACCTAAATATACGCAACCTATACCAAACTGTGCCTAGCAGTATGCTTTGCTTATTGGTTGTATCCAACTTGCACTTGGCCGCTTGGGCGCGCTGCTTTGAGCAGAGAGTTCCAGCAGTGAAAACATTAAGTGGGTATTTAAGTAATATATTGAAACACAAACATAGTTTAAAATCTTTAAGTTTTATAAGAATAAAAAAGTAATTAATTTTATGAGTAAATATAAACAAAAATTGGGAAAAATGCAGTTGATAGGAAATGATGGTATTGATGGATATGGTGATGGATATGGTGATGGATATGGTGATGGACAATGGTGATGGAACATGGTGACGTTAAACAATTGGTAGTACTAATATAAGTACTTACAAATTCAATGCGTATTAAAACAAGTATACTGCATTTATTATAGATATATAGATGAATATACATTTTTAGCCACTGAAGTACTTACTAACGCTAGCCCTAGAAGAGTCAGCGGCAGAGTGTGCCTCTGCTTTGCCTTCCTCCTTGCCGCCCTGGTCTATAGCCAGGTACTGGGACTGGGTCTGGCCGCGGTACCGGCCGTGCGGTGCCACTCCTACCTGGCGACGCTGTCTCTTTACTTTTTTTACATCGTCCGTGCTGGCAAGGACAAGTGCACTACAGTCTATTTCAATTTCACCACCGCCCAATGTATTAATCTGTTACAAAACAAAACAATCTTAGGAATCGATGCTCCATGACCCGAATATGTTTCGTATTAGAATATAATTGTGTAACAATATAGGTCAAGGGGATGGCACTAGCCTTGTCTAAAGAAGTTATCTAGAAGCTGCCGACGCGGAGATAAAAATGTGCTTGCAACTTAGAAACGATACCAACGAAGCTAAAACGAAACCTTCCTGTGAGAATGTTGTCCGTTAGATTTTAACAATCGTAACGCAAACTATATAAAAATCACTTTATTAACCTAAAGTATACGCAGAGTGATCAATTTCATCATCATTATAGTAATTCATTTTATTTATAAAATGTAGCTCTCGAAACATTGTAGGTACATGCAAATGCATTTGTTATCTAACCGCATCTTCCTGTCAGTGCAGCGTTGATTCAACTAAAGTATCAATTATCTCATGTATTTTTTTTAATTAAATGCTAACTTATTAACAACAGCTCAGACATTCCCTATTGTAATATCTAAGCCTAGCAACGACAAAGCCATTGATAACAAAAGAAATAAGTATATGTTAATATTATTCTTGTTCGGTAAAACTAATAATTTAAACGAATATTCAGTTAAAAATATATTATTAGATATCTCTGTATCATTATCGTAAATAATAGTAAAAATGTTGTATTTAGGTTAAAATGATGAAATGATTATTCACTTTGCTATTTCTCAGCTAGAAATCGTTGCCCAGTATCTCGCTCACTGTCTGCTCTTTTATCGTATCTTACATTAACCTAAACTTAATATTAACAGGTCGCAGGAGTACGGATCTGTTAATATTCTACCTTTGTCATGTCATAGGATAAGCAAACCCTCGAGTTTAAGACCTAACGGGGAATCATTAAATCTTTAAATCTTTCTTGATTAAAAAGAATATCTAAATATATACCTTCTTGTTTATTAAAGTGATAATAAATCACATAAATTTTGTTACTGCAATATATTCCTTAAATATAAAATATGAAAATAATATGTCACACGATCAGTTCAATACCTAGTTTTTGAGCTAAAGAAGTGTTTTAACGGCACTGTAGGCATTAATAAGCGAGTAGTTTAGTAATGTAATTGTCTACTGAATCAATAAACCATTTACACTATTAATCCATGCTTTGTGCAATGTTTCCGAAAACCTCTAATTAAAATATCGCATCAGCTTTAACGCCAGCAGTACTTTGATCAATATATGTACACCTATAAGGTATCGCTTCAATGTCGACATTTAAAATGAACAATAAACGTTATTGTGCGTATTAGAAATTATTAAATGTATACTTATATAAATTTAAAACGATTTCGAAAAGTTTTACAACTCCATTTACAGGAACATCGTAAAAACCGACGACGGACGACGATTCCATGGAATAAAATTAACAAGGTCACATTTAATTAAAATAAAAAAAGTAGCTGTAAACGGATGCAACGTAATAACTTACTCAAATATTAAAACGTATGCGACAGGATGAGAATAAAGAAATGTTGTGAATAATATAAATAATTAAATAGTGTTGAAAGAATATTGTAAAATATTATTACCGGGTTAGGTGATGAAGAGAAAACAACGGGCAACGCGTCTACAAGGGCGCAAGGACCCAAATCCCTCACAACCCAGTCATGCACTTGCTCATTAAATTCGGGCAACAACGGCCATGCTCGGCAAATATACGACCCCGGTTCCTTGCAAACGACATAAAACTGAAAATCGAAAATATAATTAATAAATTTGTCAAACAGAAAGTTCGAGTTCCTATAAATAATGTTCAGCTAAATATTATAAACGCTCGAAAGCTATTCATTGTCACCATTATTCTTTTAAATACAAATGATTCTTAAATATCACTTGCGTTTGTTTGTGAGCGAAAAAAATAATTAAATATGAATGTGTAAATTTAAAAACTTTCTTTCTGAATAGAATTTTTTTAGATGGTTCTAAAAAAGACGTAGGCTTGTAAGTGTGTTTGCTCAAACCTGGCGCGAGGCGCTAGAGGCGGCCGCGTCGTTGGCAGCGGTTATGATGAGCAGGATGGGCAGGAGCGCAGGAGCGCCGGATACGAAAGTCGCACGCATGTCGTCGCGGCGGCGGGCGCACTCGCAGTGGCGCCGCCGCGCGCCGCCCGCCGCCGCCCGCCGCCGCCCGCCGCCGCGCGCCGCCGCGCGCCTGACCCGCAAACCCAAGATGAACTATTACCAGATATAAGTTCACCCACCCAATTTCGGCGATAGCATCCCATTCTGCTACAATTTGAATGCGCACACGAGGAAGTGATGATAAATGATCTCGATTGATCGTCATAAGTAATATTTGCCCCAATTTAAGCACATCTCGCGAATTATACTTATGTACGTATCACAATCGCTCATTGCAAATGCGTCGCACGCCGGCCTGTATGTACGTACTTGTTGATACATCAAATTGTAAAGGATGCTATTTTAAATGACGACGCAATCTGATGGAACGTCGCAGAAACAAAGGAATTATATCTAGAACGTTCCAATTCGTAGGTATTTACCACAAGTATAAAACAAAGTGCATTTCAACTAAATACAACTATTGAATAGAAAATCCGTATATATTTTTAATGTAAACGCGATTTCTTAACAAGTAAATGTATTCTACTTTAACTTGGGTGGGCATGGCAATCATTTATCGCGAGAACTACATTTACTATTTTTGTAAAGGTTATTCATGAAAATGTTTCCGACTTTTTTCCATTATTAAAAAAAGAAAAAATGCATGTAACTGTTTTAGCGATGCAAACTGAAACTGAACTTCTTTTTGCCACTGAATGTATTTATTACAACATTTCTATATATATTGTGTAATTGAAATGAAACAAATTTTGTAATTTTATTGCAATTTTATTAAAAAATTAATCAACGTGTATAAAGCTATTAAAATTATTATTGACAAAAATTGTGCAATGTGGTGTCCGGGGTAAATATAACAACACCTAGGCCTAGTTAAAACATATTAATATTAAAGCATGATTACTATTTATAAGATCCATTGTGTGTGTCCATTATTATATAAGCACTATAATGACACTAAGTCTTACTGACTTATATATTATGGATCTTTGATTTAAAATATCTTTTTTATTTATTAATCGCCCTCGCGATCTTATTGCTCTTTGTTTATCGTAATATCGTGTTTGCAGCTTTCATCATTTCTGGCCATACAAATTGAAACTTCTTCGTGTTTCATTATGAACAAACTACACTGTATTCCTCCACATCTTTAAGTCATATTCCTCATATCTGAGGGTCGTGACTCGTGACCACTCCCCTCCATCACTTCTGTCCTTTGTTCCTATTGTTTTAGTAATATTTAACATTTTCACTTCACGTTTTTTCCAAAAGTGTGAACTAATAATTTATGTCCAACTCACACTTGGCTAGCGTGGTAGATGTAGATAGACGGCCTTGATTCTCTCTTTGTGAGAGAAAGTCTTTCGTCCCAGCAGTGGGAAAGTAAAGATAATGTTTATAATAAATTAAGAAATTAATATCGTTATGGCAAATTTTACAACTAAAATAAACCTTTTTTAATAAGTGTAGTCTTTCATAGTTTTATTGGTAAATATTTGATGATGTCATGGGGAGTAAAGACTCCAAAGGGAGATAAAATAAACGGGCTGCGGAAAGATGTCTTTCAAAGAGAGCTTTTAACAACATTAACAATATGAACGCACACCGCCCTCTTTCTATTTTTACTTAAATCGGGGTTATCAGCAACTCCCAGCGTCTACGCGTCAACTACGTACTTAGTATTTATCTCGGCCTCTTTATATCGGCGCAGCGCTGGCAGCCTTTTATTCAGGATATATTATTATGTTCTACTACTTAGGTTAAAACTAACATTTAGGCATTTAGTTGAGCAGTTATTGGTTAATTATTGTTTACAAACGAGTTATCTCTGAGCTGACGTTGGAATCTTTCTTTTTGTAAGAGTGTGTGGGGTAGACGAAACGTTGCGAATAGTATCCCGCAGAATGTGTGTCCGCAGGGCTCTTGCCGGGGCCCACTCGGCGGTAGTAGTCTACTGAATCCACGCACTCGCACGCGAGCCGGCTCTCGGACCCGCTGCTCTCCAGTTGATACTTAGGCACTACGATGAGACTTTCAGTCGATTTGGTGGGCTGGCAGTGACTGTGGCTCCTGTTGTAAACAGGATAATGATGCGGTGCGCCTCCCTGTCTGTGCTGATGCTTCTCTTGTACATGGAGCTGATACTCGTGCTGACTCTGCGTGCTCCTTCCGCTATGGCTACGTCCGTGACTCTTTGATCTATTACTGTGCTTTGCACTTGTGTCCAAGTATCCGTACCCGAAGCCATATCCACCAAACGCTTTAGTTGTCAAATTATCCCACGACTTTGGCTTTACGTGCTGGTGTGAGCTCTGATATTGGATTTTCGGCGAGGACTTCGCCTCGGCACGATCATTATCCCAAAAAAGCGTGTCACTGCTGAGGGAGGTACTGTAACTGGAAGCGGAGTTCTCACAGGGAGCGGTTGCGTTGCTCGTTGCATATGATTGCAAACTGCACTGGCTGGTCTGAGTGGACTCCGTAGCCAGGTAGCGGTAGCGCCCGGCACACTGACCTGTTACACACACCTTCTTTGAATGTGTGTGACAGTTATCCGTTTTTTGGGTTGACTTATCAACTTGTAGACATTTATCTTTCTTCCTGTGCTCCTTTGAGCATTCTTTCTTTCTTCTAACCTTTTTTTTCGAGTTGGGAACGCAATGCGGATCACAACAAGGACTAGCCAAATCGTACGCTTCAAGACTGTTAGCATCCTGGTTGTTATACGGGGGCATACAGGGCCCACAGCCGTGACTGTGATTGTTTCTGTAAACCTTCCCGTGTTTTCCGTTAGTAGACTTGTAAATTTCTGAAGCTCGATGTGAATCACCGGACGTTTTTATTACGCAATGGTGACAGTCACGCCTATTGCGCGGCGAACCAACGGTTATCACGAAACTTCCAGTGCGCAGGTTTGGTTGTATGATGCATGTCCCGTACCGCGGGTCTAAATACTGATACATGAACACGCTACCTTGACTCGGTTTAGCAGTAGTCACGTTTTCACTGGACAACGTTGGCCTGCAGTACCCGCTGTTTATGCTTTCTGCAACATTATTCTCTTCGCTGTCCGAAATGACATCGGACGGTGATGCTTTTTTCTTTTGCGACGGCAAACTATGCGTTTTCCAATTGGCATCAAATACTTGCCTTTCGCGGATAGTGAGTTGTTCTAATTCGCGCATTTTAAGCTGCAATGTTCTTTGTATGTTAATGTATTTAAGGTGCAATTCAACTTTTCGCACGCAGTCCTCGAAGATGACCACAATGCGCATACGCGCGTCGCAGGCATTAATTGACTCCACGATGGCCGCGTGCTCCGCGTGCTCGACGTCGATGCCGTTGATGGAAAGAATGACGTCGCCCTCGCGCATCCCGGCCGCTGCCGCAGCACCTTCCATGTCCACCTGCTCCACGTAAGTAATAACCTCTATTTCCTGTTCCTACAAATCATACAATCATTTAATACAATGATTACAATTCAATTCATTTTACAAAGGCTAACAATAAATGAATCATTATAGTAAAACGAGGGATTTAAAATGTTTAAAAGCTTATTTTGGAAAAATCTTATACATTTTTCATCATGTTATGTATTCATATGAAGTGCATGCCGTAGTATATCAAAGCTCGGAATTGTTTACCTTCTTGTAGTGAATCCCGTAACTCTGCAGAGTGAAACCGTAAGAGCCGTTCTTCTTCTCTACAATGATGGTGCGCCGTCGCCAGTCTTCCTCTCCCTTCCCGCCACGTTCCGATTTTATCGACTCTCTTATCTGTAGCACGAATAACAACATATCTTCACGATAATATCTCAAAAGTATAGCATAATAAGCTTTTTATAATATGGCGATTGTACGATTGTGATTTTGATTAGTGATGTAATAAAAAAATATGACCTTGAATAAAAGAAAGTAGTGATCGTGACGTTGTAAAAATTAAATATTTGATAAAGAGTTTTTTATATTTCCGAGCACGATAAGTTAATAGTAAGCTGTTAAGTAGTATGTAAGTACGCCGAAAAAATATTCAAGTAGTTTTTGTCAATTATGATGCAACGATAGTGAAGTATTACTACAATTTTGCTATAATTTCTTAACTTATTTAACATAACACGCATTTAACGTTTTCATTTTCATGTTAACAGACTTTGAAAACAATGCTGTTATAGAGCAAAAAGGGAATATTAAAAAATGATTGCTTATCAAGAAAGTTTTAACAAAACTATATATAAACATAACATATAGCTAAGCCAATATGAAATCCGAATAAATATGTGCAACATTTGTGTTACTCATGCAAAAACAAATAAATGCATGCATGACTAAAGTGGAAAAAACCCTTCACATGTACTTTATACGGCGTAAACAAAAGTTCACGGCCTGTATATAAATATCCCTTCCACTTCTATTTATATCGTTTGCAGCGATAAAGTTTGCTGAAACGCAACGTGAAAACAACTTTATAAAATAAGGATAATACTGTACAATGAAATCATACTTTGCACTCGAATATCAATCTCACGTTATCAATGTGGCGCGAAGTAGTGAGCTAGTGAAGCCGTCAATCAAACAAAGACTTACGGAGTTATCAAGAGAGTCCTCCTTCGAGTCGTTGGTGAGCTTGTTGCCATTGCTCATGCTGCTGGGGCATCGTTCGCTTAGCTTGGGGGAGCTCATGGCTCGCGGCGGCGCGCCCGGCTCCGGTGCGCTCTCCTCTGCACTGCCTTCCGAACCTCTTCATTTTCACCATGCTGTTTTAATTTGCGTCTTATGTCGAGCACAACAAGGCCGGCCTGAACAATTCACTTACGTATCCCAAATTCGTGACGCAGAATGTAAAAGAATTACGCGCATGCGTGAAATGCGCACATGCGCTGTGAATTTTACTTCCTGTAAACAAATTGCTCTGTACTAAGTACTGTGACAAATCGATAGCGTCGTGTTAAAACTTCGTGTTAATAATATAAGTATTCATTTATATTTCTAGTATGATTATTATATAGTGTTACCTACTTCATGAGGCTGTAACTACGCACACTTGCTTAGGGCTACCTCTGTGGGAGGACCACCTGCTTCGTAGGATTGTAGGCAACTTTGATTACTGAAAATTTTTTTTATACTTTTATGCGACGAAACGAGCAAGACGTTCACCTGATGGTAAGTGATACGCTTGCCCATGACAACGTGGCGCTAGTTAAGATGGTACACACTGCATCACATTGCGCTCGTCGCCTTGAGACATGAGGTGTTAAGTCTCGTTACCCCAGTAATTACACTAGCTACAGCGCGCTTCAAACCGGAACACAGTAATGTTTGCACACCACTACTTGGCGGTTGCAATAGTCACTGCGGTGGTACCCACCCAGACGGTCTCCGGCAACAGAGACCTACCACCAAATGTAGATTTATAAACTAAGGAACAATTTAACACTGCCTGTTGAATATACACCACTGTAGTTTACTGTATGATATTAGAAGAATTTAAGTAGCAAGGCTTGGCATAATATGACGCTCTTCTTAACGTCACAAGCAGAGAATTGACAAAATTTAAACCGAGTATAACTAGGCGTTGGGAGTGATGACAGACGTTTTAAAGTTTTATCCTTGGTTGCCTTGTCGAAGATAAACGAAGATGAGAAGTGTTGATTAACAGAATTTATGTTTAAATTCTTGGGTACGGAGATTTTACGTGTTTTCCCAACCCCTAGAGATTTCAGAAATTTCCAGATCTGTGCTGGATTACTGTCTTGTACTGAATTATGAATGTGCTGGCGTTGGGCGTCACTACACACCTTATTGCAGCGATTACGAATAGAAATATATTTTGCCCAGTTTTGGTCCGTCGGCTTATACTTGTAAAATAGTTCTTAAAGCTGCTTTCTTTTTAATAAGCACTTTAATGTGATCTGTAAGCCATGGGTCCGGTCGGTGTTTTATTTTTACCGGTCTGTTTGGCGCGAGAACATCATGCAGCTTTAAAAGTTTATCAGAAATAAAATTCTACTTTTTCGTCAAGCATATTTGCGCTATAGAGTCTTGTCCAATCTATATTCATTGCGTCTTCCTTTAGGTTGTCGATATTCATACCACTAAAATTACGTTGCAGAACAACTTTGGTTTTAGTTTTAGGAGGACGAATTTTATTAGAAAGATAAATTAAATCATGGTATGAAAAAGCATCAGCTGGATATTGACCATGCTTATGAACTAGATCAGGTGAAGAAACAAAAATTAGGTCAAGAAGTGACGGAGAGCAATTAGGAGAGTGGTTTGTCGCATTTAAGTGAAGGATTGTGAGATTATTTGCGTTAATAATAGATTGAAGTGTAGATGACCGATAGTCTTCGTTGAGAAGACAGGTATTAAGGTCACCCATGATGATAGTATGTGAGTAGGATGGAACTAGTTTTTCTAACAGACTTTCGAATGAATTGAAATAGTCTATGCGTAAGGATGGGCAGTAATATACACCAACTAGCACTTTAAAGTGTTGGAGCTCAACCTCAACGAAAAGATGCTCGCCTGCATTACATGGAGGTAGCTGCGCAGATATATCAACAATGGAGAACGAAATGTGACTGCGTAGGTGTATTGCAACACCACCTCCATTTCCAATCGAACGATCATTTCTAATGAGGTGGAAGCCCGGCAAGGAGTAGGTGGAAGAAGGAAGACACGGTTTAAGCCAGGACTCTGAGACAAGAATAGCGTGTATGTTTAGATTGCTGAAAGTTGCCAGCATTTCAGGAAAGTGAGCCGGAATGCTTTGGGCATTTATGTGAACCACATTGAAGTTATTATTAGAACGTGGGAACAGCGAAATGCGATCATCAGAAAGACATGGTATGCTTACAAGACTGTCATCATTACTATCGACTGAGTAAAAGGTGTCACTATTGCCCGTAAAGTCTAAATGAAATATATTATCGCTAAAAGTATGCATAAAATACTGTAAACGAGTATAAACAAAAGAAAAATGAACTAATTAATAATTATATATTAAATGAAAAAAAAACACTGGTTTAAATAAAAGAAAATATATAGGAACAAATAACAATGGTTCTTACCAAATTCGAAATAAAAAAAAAATGCTGAGAGATATGTCAAATAACAATAATCATAATAATATACCGTTGACAATCTTAAGGTTAACTCGAAATATTGGAAAATAATAAAATACATATACACATACATAAAAACAAAATATGTATTTATATATACAATCATGTCCACCTACCAGTAGAGTGGTGAATTACTAAGTTTAAATATACATAAAACAACAAAAAGAGAAACGCACAGAAGGAACACAACGGCTAATATAGTTAACATAATATAAGTAATCACAAAAAGTAAGTTACAATTTTTATGCTATAATTTCATAATAGATGAAATGAAGAATAGTGGTAGTGTACTTTTTTTATATTAATATAACATTGACAGGTCCTTTAAGGTTCATAGTGCACTATACATTTTATTAACATTTAACTTTAAACACATATCCAATAAACAATTATCTGTAGCAGCTACCTGATGTAAGTAGAGGCGATGACGAAAAAAATAAAGAAAAGAAAACTTCCATTTGCATTACAAAAGTAGGCTGAATGTATGACAATCAATAACAGAAATTACACACATTCACAATGAACTATACACTAACAGGTTGGTGCTGTACCTGTTGTATGAGAGTGTGAATTTAATTAATAAGGAGTAACATATCCAAATTTGCTTAATTAATCTATTACATAACTTGTATTAAACTTATACAGCTATGTGTTACTGTTTAATATAAGTAGCCAAAACCCAAGCTGTATTAAAATTTGTAAATGTACTATAATATTTTTACAAAGGAAGTTATTTCATATTAAATAAATGTATGTAACTATGTATACTATAATCATTCAATATAATTTAGAAAAACAAACACAAATGCTAATAGTGTTTCACTTATTAAGCAAATTTATTTGTGTAAGTGTAATAATTATAGAATACAAATGTGATATTATATAATGACATACTGACAATATAATACAATATTAATATAATTTCTTGGATTTATTTTTTTGGTAGTGATATTTCCTTTAACCCTTACATTGACAGCTTTTGGTACATCAGTTGTTTTTTTTGCCTTTGGGAGTTGCTTTTTTACTGTTGGGAACCATATGGCAATAAAATATAAATAAATCCCTCCTTTGTCCAACAAAGTTGTTTTGAGATACCAAATTTCTCCCGTGCAGCCATAAAAATATCATACCTTTGTTTTGTTAGAAATTCAGAAATAGTAATCCCTGAACCTTTGAGGTTTGTTTTCGTATACTACACTTTGTCATGAAGAATAACATCTTGAAATATAACAATGATAGGTCGAGGCTTGGTATGGTTAAACCTGATGACCCATCCGGTTACACCTCTTCACATCACTAGAAGAAGACTCTTTAATATGTAACTGTTCTCATAACACTTTAATGAGGACTGCTTCAGTATTTTCGTTTGTTGTTTCTGGAACACCATGAACTAGCAACATCTTCCTTCTGCCTCTGATCTCCATTTGGTCTACATTTTGGGCCAACATTTGAACTTGCTGTCGGAGGCTGCTGAGAGATTGGACAATAAATGTCTTAAATGATGCATAATATGCCGACAGAGCTGTGGTGCTTGGAGAAGTTGTGGATTTCGGCAGCTCATCTTCTAAATTAGCCATTCTTTTATTAAACACCTCCATTAGATTTGTCAAAGTGTCTTTAATAGTAAATATAGAGATATTATTGTTCAGGTGTTTTTTATTCTTCTATTTACATAATTTGCTACTACTACTATCTCATTATAATCTAATAGTTACTCATGGTCAAAGATTTTAATGAGGGCTAGAAATTCTGGCAATTGATAAATAGTTGTCCCAGAAGATAATGACAAAGAGAGCAAGATTCACCATTTTCATGAAAAGCCAATGCTTTTCTTATAAAAATAAAATGTTATCAACAAATTACATATATTTTTTTTCATTGTTCATTAGTTAACCTGCACAATCATCTAGATATTTTATTAATAGTTGTAAAGTTCAGATTGTGGCTTTTATCTATACATTGTTTGCAAATGTTATAATCCTAACAGTAATGTATTAATAAAAATAAAACGTCATCATGTATTTCCATGCTGTCCAACATGAAAATCTAATTGTAACTTACTGCAAGATTATGCTGCAGAGCATGAACTATTCTTCTACTATTCAATTTTACATGGCATTACATTTGCATAAAGAAACCTTACATTTCCATATAGCTTGTGGAGGATCAATCTCAGTGGAGGTTCAGCTATTATTTCACTTTTTATAATTTAGTGATTCAATTTATATACTGATGAATTTTAGGGAATACTGAATTGAAACTTGCTCAATAGAAAAAATTTAACGAAATAAAAATGAAAGTGATTGTTATAAATATGTTTTTCTACACATACATTTATTGGCTTATTATCTAACAAGACTATGTAGCGAGGTATATAACCATAAATTATTAAATAAACCTAGTGACTACTCTTGTAAGCTTCATCCGCCTCTGTCGATTATTGTATGAACACTTTTAAAACAGAGGACTCGGGTTGAATTGTTGGGCAAAAATTGTGTTGCAAAATTGTTATATGGTTTGCCGGCTAGCAACAATCCTCATTATGAAACTATTGTTATATACATACATAGCCAAAATGATATGTGCAAGCATTCTAGACTGTAGGTCTCATTGTCACTAAACACTATGTGATATTGATAAGGTGTTAGATCATTATTGAAAATATAACTCGCATTATAATTGGTTGAAATCCTTTGTTGTGTTATAAACTACAAAGTTAAGTTATTTTTCTGTTAATCTTACATTCTGTGGTGAAATATGTTCCAAAATTTTACTTTGTGTGCTTTGTATTACTTTAATTAAATATTTGTTTTACGACATACACGTTTGATCTCGATATACTTTGAAAGTAGTAGAGCTTTCATTACTTAAAAGAGCTACTTGAACAAGAAGTATCAGTTCCATTCACCATCAGCATAAAATAGTTAAAAGTAAAAAAAGGTTGTGTTTTAATTGCTTTATTTATAAGAACTTAAGAACTGCAACATTTTCAACCTAACATAGACCAGATCAACTGCTCATAAAAATTCCATTTTTTAGTTATTAAACACTTTATTTTTAATACTAATTAACAATATTTTCTATGGTATAAATTCTCAAAATCGACTAGATCAAAAATTAAGATTTAAGTAAAACATTCATATAAAATAAAACATTGGTATAACTACATTTCTTCACTTTGCTTCCTTTGGTCTAATCGTAATATTACATTTTTATAATTATGACTGTTATAAATAATTTCCTGGAAATACCACAAATATCACAATGTACAAATGCTAAAGTTACAATATCTTACTATTAATATCACATACATCAGTCTCTAAGTTTAATAATACCAAAATTACTTTTCAGTCTCTGGCAGATGTTCTTGTTATTTGACGGTAACATTCTGGTTTATGAGGCTATATTATTTAGAACTTTGAAGTCCCATGTTCTCCTATTTCCATTAATAAAAAAATAATGTGTGAAAATAATGATTGCATGCAAATTGATAAAAATAAATCTTTAAAAAAATTTCTGCCACTTTTCCTAGTTAGCAATTGTTTCAGAGCTCGGACCTGCAGCAGGAGATTTTCTTCCTCTTCTTGATTTATATGTACGTTTAGCCGGTTTAATTTCCCATATGAAAATCTGAAAAATATTATTTTCAGTAAATGTAAAAAAGATGTAACAAATATTGTATTTTATTAGATAACAATTACCGCTCCTTCTACTCCACCCGATGCTAACATGTTTCCGTCTTTAGAAAAATTTACACAGTTTATGGGACCTCTGTTCCCATCCACAGCGCCAAACGTACTTTGTGTATGTAAATCTAGTACCTGAAAATACATAATTCAGTAAATGATTAATCATTACATTTTTTTATTAACTTAAATGAAAATAATGTAATTAGGTACTTTACCTCCATGTGCCCATCCATGCCTGCTGTGAAGAGTAACCTGCCCCCAGGGTGATATGCCAGCTGTGTCATTGGTGCACTATGAACACTGAAAATGAGCTTTACTTTAGTACAAATGTAAAATGGAAGATTAAATTATTATAACAACACTAGCTCAATTGCATATTCTTGTAATTTAAGCCTAAACATTACAAAAATTAAAAAAAAATTACTTGTTATATATGAAAGGCTTGTGAGTCCTTATATCAAAAATTTTAACATTTCCGATAGTTGTTGCCAGGGCTATCTGAGTACTGGAAGGATGCCAAGATAAGTATGGTACATAACCATTTTCTTCATTATACTTATGGATACATTCTCCAGAATTGGGGTCCCAGAGATGAGTAGTTGCATCATCAGAACATGAAGCTATAATAGTACCATCAGGTGACATACGAGCACATCTAACAATGTCAGTGTGGCCAAAAAATTTCTTAATCATTTTATACCTATCAGTCGACCACAACTTAACAGATTTGTCTTCTGATGCTGTTAGCAACTGAAACAAAAAGCAAAAATACTAATTGTGTAATTAATAAATCGTATTCGGGTACTTTTAAATAAATTTTGTATCTCTTCAAGCTATAATATTAAGTATACATTGCAGTAAGGTACACACTACCTGTGTGGAGTCATAACAGAATTGTACAGAATACACAGTTCGTGGATGGGCTCGGAATGTTTTCACTCTGCTAGTATCAGAAGGCACCCATACATTAACATTTTGGTCTTTGGAACCCGATGCTACGAACTCTCCTGTATGTGAAATGGTCACATCCATGACAGGTTCATAATGGGCTTGAAAACTGAGACTCGGCTTATTGCGACGTATAATAGTCAACTGAAATTTTTAAAAGTTTAGCAATACTAAAATTTATACAAAAATTACATTGAGAAGTAAAATTATAAAGATGAAACGTACCATGACTTTGTTATCATAAGAACTGGTTGCTATATTTTTACCATTGGGACTAAAGTACAGTGCTGAGATTTCATTCCTGTGGCACTGAATCTCTTTGTAACACTTAATTCGTATCGATAGGTCAGTAACTTCTGGCTTATCGGCCATTTTTAAAGAATGAACAATATACTTATATTTACACAACGTTAGACGCCAAGAGAATACTCTAAAAAGATATAGCAACGTGCTTCTTCTTTAACCGCTCTTCACTTTTAAAATAATCAACGAACGAAGCCGAACAATCGCAAAACAACTGATTGGCCATTAAGAAAAACATAGACTATAGATGTAATCGGAAAGCATAAAATCAAAGTTCACGAAACTTCGAAACATACCCGGAACCATAAATTAATTTAAAATGTAACAGCGCTTTTAACGAAGTTGGAATAATTGAATAATTTTTAATTTTTCTTCTTTAAGTGCCTCTCCATTACTGGAGGTTAGTCGTCAAAAAACAACACGTAATGTTAGATCATGTTCGCATTTAAGTATAATGTAAAATATATGATAAATGTATATAATATGTCAAGGCAATTTTTATAAGTATTTAAAAGTCTGTATTGTACTAAATATTAGTTTTAAATTAGATTTTTTTTTCTTAAGCTTGTGGTTGTAAAATAACAATTCAGATATAATTCGACAGTTCGCAAATAGCTTTAAAGCCATTTGCTATTGTATTATATTAGTGCTATTATTATGTGTTATTATATGTTTATAAAAAATTTGAAAATACATTTTAACAATCTTATCAACATTATCTTTATGTAATGAAGCCGCGGGATAGGTAAAGCTTAACCGACTGCTTCACGTTGAATTCCAGTGCGTTACAGTGCATTTTAAGCATCTTTATTACTACTTACAAATTCCATAAATTTTAATTATGAAAAATTACAGATTGAAGAAAATTTTAACGAGAAAAGCGACTAGTTATATCTCGGCAAACTAGACCATGTTAAAGCGTAGAGAAACCCATACGGCTGATTCGACCTGGTTGACTGTGTTGTATTTTGCTATCGTGGTTGAGTCATTAGTTTATTATTTAATATAAAATAGCTTCGTTTAAAATATTGTTTCATGTGTGTTGTATTAAATTGTCCGATATATTTAAAATTTTAATTTAATTATAGCAATAATTTAAAATAATACCAGTTTAGAGATGAATTCAGCTTTATTAAAACCTTACTTTGAAATATTCTTTACATAATAAAGGTTAATAATTATTTAGATAAAATTTAACTTATATTATTTGTTGTCTTGATTTATTGAATAGCATGCATTCACTTGAGGTAGGCTTACGTCCAGCAGCGCGTGCTAATGATGGTTAATGGGGATGATCAAGTCACAACGTAAAGGAACAAAGTAATGGAATAATTATGATTTGGGTTTGGTTATTGTATTTGAATACTTATATATGTCTATCTGCATTTTTTTTAATATATCTTTTGTTAACTTGAGAAATGTCTACACCGTCCATAAAATTATTTCTAGTGATTCTCTGGACCGTGTATTCTTTTCATAATCAATAAGAAAATCATTATTTGGCAAGACCTCGGTTCCGTTAACAATGCTTAATAATGTACCATTTTTGAATTCCTTCGTGATTATTTTTTGTGGTGGAATTTCATTTTCATTGTAAGTTTTTCGACTTTTAGCCATATCATGTTGCATCGTTGCTATTAAATTATTTGCAGGGGTTCGGATGACAGGAACATCATTAACTATTTTCGGGTGTTGTTTAGTATAATTCGGTTCATTATAGGGATCGCGATTACTCAAATCCATATCGAGTATTTGTTTCGGATATCTTTGTCTAATCCTTTTCAATTTGCGTACACCTTTGCCAGAAAATGTTTTGCTAATGTTTTCTTCTTGTTTGAACGGTAAAACCGTTTTATTATTTACAACTGGATCTAAAACATTAACAGGAATGCTCTGGTTTGTAAAGAATATATTCATAAAGTAACTTCCATTTTTAAGGGGCACATTATTGTTAATATGATCCAGAGAATAAATCTTTGTGGAGTTCCTTACTCCAGAATAATTTTCTATAAGCGGTGTAGGCATCAGTGTCGTTGGAACGTTTGTGTGAAAAACCAACGTGGACTGTTTACTAGGCTTTACAGAGTTAGTTGGTAAATCATCGTTAGTAAACAACTCTTGTGATATTTTACCAAACTTTCCTTGTTTCGTAATTAATCTTTTTTTTATTCGATGGTGTACTTGTTCTTTTTCGAAAAATGTATAATTAATAGCAACACCTGTCGAAGTGGTTTTTGAAGTAGGTATTTTTGAATTCTTTAACATGGGATAAGATTTTCTATTGTTTGCTCTTAGTACAGAATCAGAATGTTTCGCGTGTTCCTTATTTAATTCTGCACTAGACAACATTTCAGGAAATTTATATAAAATTATTAGCCATTTAAATTTTGAAGAATAGGTAAATATTTGCATGTCTATATATTTGTTGAAACTACGTTTAAATCTATCGGAAAAGGCATTATTTTTTGGTTTTAATGTATTCATATTAGTGTCGCTTGCTGAATTCACTATTTCTTTTGATTCTTTTTGAGATGGGACATTGCTCTTGTGCTTTAATTTGTAGAATAGCACGTGGAAATGAGGCATATTTTTTTGAGATTTGAATCTTGCTGCTTCTTGCCTACTATTATCGACGAGTTTAAGAATGTCCGTATCAATTTCTGATAGTGTTACTCGGTTTTTCTTTGTTATGGAAGAACAATTGCATTGCAAAGATTGACGCAATTGGTTGGAAAGTCTGTAATGAGCAAAATAGAATTTCATACAAAATGTAGTTTTTTAAAAATGTTTATAAATCTTTAACTTTCTAAATTGGTATAAATGCAGTTTACTCCATTTGACAATAATATATGAATATTGGGCATTGGATAGTGATTAACAATTAAATAAATATTTACAGCCGTACATAGAAAATAAAATGAGATGTAAAAAAGAGTTGTACATATATATATTTACCACCAAGTTGAGTTCATATCAATATATATATATATTAGACAAAAATTACTATATCGAATTATAATACATGCATTGCGAAAAATAATGTACTTAATAAGTAATGTGAACAAATATCCTGGAACAGTCACGATATCTATCGTTGTTAACTTTTATCAAGATTTACTTTTACGCTAAATGAGATGAAAAAAAAGTTAAGTGACGACTTACATAGTGTTGCAGAATTGAATACAGTGTGGCAGTCTTAAATTTGCCGCAGCGAGAGCGACCGTCATAAGCACGAGCATGATTATTGATTACCATTAGCTGGCGACTGTTTTACGAGTTTACGAACTAATTAAGGCTTCATTTACCACGAGTTTCGATTCGTCACATACTAACGCCTATTGCCAATACCGAGTCTCTCTCATAATCGCCGCGTATAATATAATGTTCCGAGGAGAGGACAAGTGGATTAGTGGTAGAGTGAAGGATAAGTTAGGTTCTAGATTTTACATTGTGTCTACAGAAAACAGTCAAACGATTAAACGCCACATTGATGAATTACGTACAAATTCCGTAATAGTACCGACGACTTGCTCCAGCGACCAGCTCACAGCTTTGTCACGCTATAATTGTTTTTGTTTTTTTGTTAAATTTAATTGTTAGGACAAGGTTTTTGTATTTAGTTATTTAATTGCTAATTTAGTGGTAGGGTGTATGATGTATGCATAGTTTTATGTATCCACCGCCCTTTGTGCAATTAGTGGTACCCGGCGCACGCGCTGGGTACATCAATAAACGCGACAGTCGCCAGACACGCCTAACCGTGATCACGTCTTTTATTCCGCTAACCCGTTAACCTGATACATACTACCCGTCTTCTGGCAGCGGGTGCTCACCCCGCTCGAGGGCGCTCTTCCGCCGGCGTCCGGGCGTCCAGTTCGCACGGTGGCGTCCCGGCGAGGACACACGCCGCGTCGAAGGATACGGTGCGGTATCCGCGTATGACCCGTGTAGCCATGACGCTCTGCGGTGCTCGCAGCAGTGCCCGACCGCGGGTCGTCAGGTCTTGCACCCATATGTGCGCCCCGTACAGCGCCATGGACCGCACGACTCCGGTGTAGAGCCGCCGCCACCCGTTACTCCTACCCTTAGCTCTGCGCCCGGCGGAGTCGCATTCCGAGCACCGTGGAAGCATAGTGCCTCGCACTTGCTCAGCGCCACCTCCAAGCCCAGACGCCGAATGCGAGCGACGACCTGTGCTACAGTCAAAACTCTACAGGACACCTCATTACTTTTGAGTGAAAGAAGAGTCGACATAGCAAAGTTAGCAACAAAAATACAGAAGATAAACCATGAAGCTGTTCTTAAATACTCAAAAACTTCCAACAGACGAGACATTATGGAATCCATCCTACGTGTCCCGATGGTAGAAAGAGTAAAGGACAAGCAAATCGCGGCCATCTGTAACCACTACAGCAAATCAGAAATGTGGGTTGACCCCCTCACTTCAGGGCTGTGGATCATCAATGCTGATGAAAGTCGCCCAGCAGTAAGAGCAGCTAGAGTGAGAAAAGTTACGTCAGTATACGAACTTAACACAAAGTCTAATTTCACTATCCATTTCTCGTAAACCAAGAGAAACAGCAGCTGCAAAACTAAACCTTTTCTCTCGCGTAAAAGGGACAAAGCGAGATGACATTAAAACAGATCCAAAGAAAGTGCTAGCAATAGTATTTTCGGAGTCTGAGCTTACTCAGTCAGAGATTAAAGCAATGATTTTCTCTAGACCAAAAGACCCAACAACTACATGCCCATACTGTGATGTACCTGTCGAAATCGATGGAATAACATATCACCAGCAGTGTATAGTTGTAGACAGGCTAGTTAAACATTTCTTTTTCAAATATGACAAAGAGTTAGGCATACTGTCAACGCAAACAGTCGTGTTCTTAGACCACAATCAAAGAGCAATGCTTGAGATGATCCAGAAACACCGTTGCACATTGAATCAACCTTTTAAAATAAAGGGTGGAGCCAAATATGTAGTGATGCAAAGAGATGGAGCCTCAACAAAAACTAACAAATATCACCACCAATCCAACCACAGTTCCCGGCACTGCCGAATGGAATGAGAAACAAAGGAAGGAAAGAATTCAAACGCAAGTATTAGCGCGAATTTTAGTGATAAGTAAATAAAGGCTGTTTTTTTTTTCGATGTATAAAACTTTAAGTTGGCATTACTGTTCAAAATGGCGATCGATTTAACCGCTGTCAAGTGATTTATTCTCAGTTTGGTTTGGCAATTCATCATGAATAGACTTACGCCTGAACAACGCTTGCAAATAGTGCAATTTTATTTCGAAAATAATGGTTCTATGCGGAATACGTATCGCACACTACGTCCATTTTATCGTCGACAAAATCGTCCATTAGAGCAGTTAATTCGATTAACCATGGAACGTTTTCGCACCACGTTTACTCTTATTGATAACTCGCATCCCCGGAGACCGCCGTACGGTGCGTACAGAAGAAGCTATTGCTGCTGTAGAGCGTAGCATTGAGGAAGACCGGAATGAGTCCATCCGCCATCGAGCACAGGAATTGGATTTGTGTCCATCCACTTTATGGAAGATTTTGCGGAAGGATCTTGGTTTGCGTGCTTACAAAATCCAACTCGTGCAAGAATTGAAGCCAAACGATCATCAAGTAAGGCGTAGATTCGTCGAATGGGCCCAAAACGAGATTGCTGTTGTTCCCGATTTTCATAAGCGAATTTTGTTTAGCAATGAAGCACACTTCTGGTTGAATGGCTACGTCAACAAACAAAATTGCCGCATTTGGAGTGATGATAATCCTCAAGTGTATGTCGAAACACCGTTACATCCAGAAAAACTGACTGTTTGGTGCGCTTTATGGGCTGATGTCCAGGAGATGTGGTTTCAACAAGACGGCGCAACATGCCACACAGCTCGCGCCACAATCGATTTATTGAAAGACACGTTTGGTAACCGCCTAATTTCACGTTTTGGACCTGTGAATTAGTCTCCAAGCATTCGATGTCCTGAATATTGACATGTTAATCTTTAAAATGGTATATTACAATTTTGTACCTGAAGTAATAAAATTGTTTCAAAGCTGCTTGTACGGCAGGTCCCAAATTATTAGTATAAAAAACGAAAATTTAACGTTTAAGTCTACTCTCCGTCAAATTAAAAACGGAGTTCCTCAAGGTTAAATTTTGTGTCTAATTCTTTTCTAGCTCTGTATTGCTGATATTATCAACAACATTAAAAATTGTAAATACCACATTTATGCAGACGACATACAATTATATATGTCATTTGATCAGAATGCAACAAAAGAAAGTGTTAAGAAAATTATGGAAGATTTAGAAAGAATAGACAAATGGGCCTCTCGCAATGCACTGATTATTAATCCCTGTAAGTCAAAATTTATGATTCTTGGTACAGTAAAGCAAATAAAAAAAAAAATGTCATATCAGCCACAGCTATTTGTGTCAAATAGACCAATAGAAAGGGTTGTTGAAGCACTTAATCTTGGCCTTATTATAGACCCTGGACTGCGATTCGAATCACACATAAAAGAAACTGTACGCAACTGTTTCCACCGTTTAAAAATTCTTTATAAATATCGAAATCTTTTGAATACATCATTGCGTATTAGGTTAACAGATTCTTTGGTTTTATCCAAATTTAATGATTGCAACACAGTGTATGGTCCGCGCTTATTGGCGAACACGCGGTGTTTAATTCAACGTGTACAAATGCTTTTTTTTTTCGCTGGGGAATGCATTTACGCATACCCCGGGCAAAAGACTCGGTGGTTATGTGGGACTTGTAAATTCTTTACCCACTAAACCCCAGCGGTTTCTGGCCTCGTCGCTGCATTGTTCGAGGGTCGCGGGATAACATCTCAGTTCGTCCGCGACCGTGTACAAAATGCTTGCGCCAGATTTTGCTTCAACATACCTCCGCGGGAACATGTCACTCCGTACCTGAACAGAGAGAATGTTTTAAAGATATTCTACAGGCGTTACGTTCACTATTGTTCCCTTCTGTTTGGCATTATTAAACATTGTGAACCAAAATATTTGTACGACAAGTTTACATGGTCCAATAGAGTTCGTCAAAACAATTATCGATTGACAGTACCTAAACATAAAACTACTGCATTCCAAGGGAGCTGGGCGGCAAAGTGAACAAGTAAACACATTTTACGAAAAGTTTTGTTGAATACAAATTTGATATATTTTCTTTTTCTGAAGAATATAAATACTTTTGAGGTAAGTGAATATATTATTTTTGCTAAGATATAATTAGTTTTTGCGAGTGCATGTTTTACTTCAAGAAACTAGTGCTATTTTTGTGAGTATCAATTTTGATACTTCAGGCATTCCGCCCTACATAAAACTTACCTACTAATTCTTTTGCTATAAAAACTTTTAGAACTTCAGTTCATTATTTTTCTGCATGGCTTGGTGTTAGGAATACTTTTATTTTTATTTCATTATAGAAATTTATCCAAAATGCGACCGGAAGAGATTGAGAGCATATTGAAGGGGTTAGAAAATGGTGAAATTTCGGAAGACGATTCCACCGACAATGAAGATGACATAGACTATTATTTGAGCCAAAGAGATCGTCTGATGGAGCTAGAAGATGAAGAAGATGTAGGCAATTTTCCCACTGAACCAGACTTAGATGCGGATTCGCCTGTAACAAACGTAGATACCGACATGCAACATAATTTAGAGACTGTTGAACGAAGCCCAACTCCTACAACTAGCAGCCAGAACAACCTGCAAACTGCACCCTTCAACTCTAGAAACTTAGTGTGGAGAGTAAAGAATATGGACATAGTCCAAAACGCTTTCCAGTTTGCTGGAAACATTGAGTATTCACAAGAAATTATGAACTTAGACACACCTTTTCAGTTTTTTTCTTATTTTTTCGGTGAAGAAATTTTGAAATTTCTAGTGGACGAGTCAAATAAATATGCCTTCCAAAAGAATCCCAACTTTACCGAACCTGTAACTGTCCTAGAATTACGTAAATTTATTGGAATTCTTATTTTTACTAGTGTATATCACTATCCTAGTGTCAGGTCATACTGGTCAAACATTACAAAGTTTGAACCCATATCACAAACAATGAATCGCAACAGATTTGATAAAATTAGACAAATTTTTCACATGAATGACGACTCAAAACATTTGCCCATTGATCACCCCCAGCACGACCGACTGCATAAAGTAAGACCAGTGATAGACTATTTGAATAAGAAATTTATTACCGTACCATTTGAGCATCGTCTATCACTAGACGAGCAAATGTGTTCAACAAAAATCAAACATTTTATGAAACAATACTTACCCAACAAGCCCCATAAGTGGGGATTCAAATTATATGTTTTATGCTCTCTGTCTGGGTATGCCTACAGTTTTGAGATTTACTCAGGAGCTAAGGACATAGACCGATTACCTGGCGAACCAGACCTCGGAGCTGTATCGAATACAGTTATTCGATTGTTACGACCAGTACCAAGGCACGTCAATCATATAACTTATTTTGACAATTTTTATACGAATATTCCTCTGCTACATTACTTGACCAACGAAGGTATTTATTGTCTTGGAACAGTACAGAGAAACAGGCTCGGAAAGTCGTGCAAGTTGCCGGAGAAACGGGAAATTATGAAGTCTAACGTACCCAGAGGAACATATCACGAAAATGTGGCCTCTCACGAAGGCCAAGAATTCTCGGCCACAAGTTGGAAAGACAATAAACAAGTACTATTACTTTCCACGTATGTTGGCGCTGAACCAGCGGATACTATAACCCGCTACGAAAAAAACTAAAGGCTAATGTTCAAGTATCATGTCCTCGGGTCATAAAAGAATATAACGCACACATGGGCGGTGTTGATTTGATGGATAGCTTCATTGGTCGATATCGCATCCGCATAAAGTCAAGAAAGTGGACAACGAGGCTCTTCTACCACTTGCTAGACATGACTGTCATCAATGCCTGGGTACTTTACAAGAAGGTAAACACAGTGAAAGGAAAACTTCCGAAGAATATTATGAAGTTAGCAGATTTTAGAACTGAGCTTGCCAATACTTTATGTAGATATCAAAGTGATTCGAAAAATAAAAGGGGAAGACCCAGTGCAAACAGTCGACAAGATACTACAGTACCTTCTAAAAGACCCCGGACAGGTGTACAAGTACTACCCTCTACTGACGTGCGTTGCGATTCTATTGGTCATGAAAAAATATTTATAGATTCTAGAAATAAGTGCAAATTTAATAATTTCCTCAGCCAAAAATCAGCGCTGCAGCTTATTACTGCAGCAAGTAGCTGAACTGGGCGCCATTTCGGTGCCTGAATTTAATAATGTCAGTGTTTGTCAAATTGTTTTTTGTGCCGAATAAATGTTATTTCTTTCTTTCTTTCTTTCTTTGCTACGCCCGCGGTTTACAGCGCTCGCGCCTCCCTAAAGGTGCGTCCGCGTGCCGTCACCAGGGTCTCGTCGGCGTTACAGGTCACGTCGACCCCGTTGAGGTTCACTCCTTGCAGCACCGAGTTGTAGCCGATGTTCCACAGGAGTGACCTGAGAACCGAACCCCGCACGACACGCCGTACCGGCACCACTCGTCTCGCGTCAGGTACTTCACGTGTCTGTCCGAGAGGTAAGTCCCGATCATACGTCTCAGGTAGACCGGGACCTCTAACTGAACCAGCGCGGCGGTGATCGATCTCCACGGGAGGGTGTTGAAGGCGTTGGCGATATTGAGTGACACCGTAGCACCACCTCTCCGCGAGACACCGCGTTCTCCTCTAGGGCCCTCACTCGAGCTATGGCGTCGATTGTGGATTTGCCCCTGGGAAATCCGACCTTAGACTCGCTCAGATCCGGACCCGTCTTCACCGGCCTGGTGATGCGCGCGACCTCTTCGCTCAGGAACTAGCGGAGCTCCCTGCGAGGTTGTCCGCCTTGTCGTCTGTGTTGGCGCCGGCAGCTCCAATATGCGCGCTCCGATCGCTGCCGTCTTGAACCGTATCTCGGAGATACCGAGATCGGCGAGGTTCACCCGCTCCTTGGCCTGGGCGATGACTTCGGCGCCCTTCTTCACCGCCTCAGGTGCTAGCGTCACCAGGACCGCTGCGGACCGCGGGGCACGCAGCTTTCGCGGCCGATTCCTCCTGCCTCTCGCCTTCCGCTGCTGTAGCTGCGGTTGCGGCTTCTGCGACCGCTGTCGGCGCGTCTGCGCGTTGCGCGGTTGCGGCAGTTGCCCCTGCTTCGGCCTCTGGCCACGACGTTCCACCCCTCTTCCACACGGCGTGTAGGTGGAGGGGGCGCAGGCTTGCTCACGTCTGGAGTTGGGACTTTTCCCGCCACCTCCTTCGTCTTCTTTCCCTTAGCCCTTTTTCCCCTTAGCCTCGGGGGCTTCGGAGACGGGATTCGCAGTGGTCGCGGCGTTTCCGGCAGCCGATGCCGCCTGCCTCGCGGCCGCGCCCCTCGGCGGCCGGATGGGCTTCTCCGGAAGAAGCCTGTCCTCCAGTGCTGCCAGGCGAGCACTCACCATCGTCCCGACCTGGATCATCTTCCGGCAGATCTCCTCGGTAGGCATGGTTGCCGGTTCGGGATGAGCGTCGGCGATGCGTTTCCTCTTCTTCTCCGGCCGGGTCGCTCCCCCTCGAGAGGACTCCTCGCCTGCGTCCGTGTATTGGGAAGGCGCGGGTCCATCCCGACGCTCCCTGTCGTCCATTTCGGCCCTCATGCTGGCCAACTCCTTGCAGAAGTCGACCACCTCGGCGCGCAGACGCGCGTAGTACTACGCCCAGGTTCCTTATGTGTGACTGGGTGGTGATGTAGTTTGTTCCCACGGCGAGGGTGACCTGTTCGGTTTTCTTGCGACTGGTTACTAGTAGCGCTTCAGTTTTGTGTGCAGCTAGTTTCAGTCCAGCACTCTCCATCCACTGGTGAATCCGTCGGTAGGTCTCCTCAAATATTCTACATATTTCTTCAGTATGCTTTGTTACGACAGTCACCATGGCGTCATCCGCGAAAGCGGTAAGTTGTGCTCCACCAGGTAGTTCTAGTTTAAGCAATCCATCGTACATGATGTTCCACAGCAGCGGTCCGAGCACAGATCCTTGTGGGACATCTCCAGTGACGTTGTATACCTTAGGTCCACTATCGGTGAAGTAGTGGAGTGTTCTATCACTCAGATAGCTCCTAATGATCCTTCTTAGATATAAAGGCACTTCCAGGTGGTCCATTGCGCTACATATTATACACCAATTGAACGAATTAAAAGCATTTTACTTGTCCAACGCAACGAGTAGGCAATATTTTTTGAACCGCCTTTCCAGCGTACTTCTTTAATAGCATTTTTTGTTATATTTATCACGCGCTCAATAGCATCCATGATTGATAAGGTCTTCCGAAATCCATATTGATTGTATTTAAGACACTTGTCTACCGCAGCCTCCATCTTCTTGTATATTATACGCTCCAGAATTTTCCCTGTCGTATCCAGCATACATAGCGGTCGATAAGACGACGGGAGCCCGGGGTCTTTGTCACCCTTCGGGAGGAGCACCAGTCTTTGCCTCTTCCAGATATTGGGAAAGGTTCCTTCTTCGAGGCACTTGTTAAACAAGTCTAGGAACGGTTTAGGCGTTCCCTGGATTGCTGTCTTGATGGCAACATTAGATATGCGATCCATTTCCGGTGCTTTCTTATTACCGATTCTTTTACAAGCTTCGGTCAGTTCTTCTTTGATAATAGGCGGGATTTCACCAACGTTGTTGTTGATCTGTTACACTAGTTCTTCCCGTTTAGGAAACAGCGTTTCCACAATGTTCCCCTATTGATCCGGGCTTGTTAGTAGTTGTCTCGATACTTTTTTAAGTTTAGTCATGACAACAGTGTAGGGCCTTTCCCATGGATTTTTGTCCACCTCTGTGAGGAGTTCAGTCCATGTCAGTGCCTTCTGTTTCTTAATAGCTTTTTTGAGCGTGGCACGCAACTCCTTGTATTGTAGTTGCAATTCGGGGAACAATGGTTTGTTTCTGTCCCGTTGTGCTAATCTTCTTGTCTTCCTACATTTATCTCGAAGTTCCCTAATGGTTTCACACCACAAGTAAACCGGATTCCGACTACCATTTCCGCTGGTGCTTCTGGCCATTGCGGCATCGCAGGCATTCTTCACTTTTTCCATAGTTTCCATTGCCAGTTCTTCTATATTATTGCCTTTGTCTCTTTATTTGCATAATCGCCAAAAGCTATTTGGAAAGTGTCTTTCTCAAATGTCTTCCATTTCCAGCGTACAGTTTCCTCCAGTCTTGGAACAGCATGGTCTTTGCCTTGAGGATTGATGTGTTCACGCCGTTAATGCGTGATCCAGAAGACAGCGGGGAAAGGGCGCGCGGAGAGGGTGCAGCCAGCAAAGGTCTCCCCCGCCCGCACACCGCCCTTAAAGGGGCCACTTGCCGACAGACACACAAGCGAACGCACGTCTTTCGTTCATATTTTTATTATCTGTCTTTAATTCAATATATTATACCTAAGCAAGTCACTCTTTCATTTATAATAAGATCATCTCGATCATTTGGCGACCGTGATCATATAAAGAATTTGCAAACGACGGACTTCGAGTACCTTCGGAAAACCGTTACTCGACGTTGATATTCAAACGGAACAAAGAAGTTTTTTTGATTGCTGCGTATGCTGGTAAAGAAAATAACATTGGAGCTGGATTCCTGGATACATTAACAAGGGAAGTGGCCTAATCCTTTTAATTTATTTTCTCCTTTGTACCTTTTCGATTTGTGTGTACAGTTGCCGCTCCGTGAATGTCGCGACAGTAGCGTGGTATTTATGCGCACTGTCATTTATATACGCATTCCGGCTATTGCTATTATATGCGCTGTATGTCATCTCGTTTGCTTTAAGCCTATATAATATTTAAGCTTATTAACGTTACTTTAAACCCAAATTAGAACGAAGTTAATTATACACAGGTTACCTGTCATTAACGGTAACTAAATATTTCTTCATTAGATAAATAGTGCAGAGCCTTCATTTCGTATATTTATTGCTTCTGTTAGGTGAAGCTCATTCTTAATGCATTATTTAAATAAATGTGCCGTTGATGCTTACAGACTTAAACGATTTTCACATTAGTTTAGCTTTCCTTACTAAGATTAAGGATCGTGTTGTTTTATATTCACATATATCTTGCTGATATTTTCAGGAAAACTAATTTCTCGTGACAGAGGCAACTTACTAGTGTACTGATTATTGAGTACCTACTGAAGCAAAGTAAACACTTTCTCGACGACTGTAACTGGCGGTTGGACTACACTTCAGGGATTAGACGTGAAATCATCAGAGGGTTTGCATTACATTTTATTACCTACCTATTTAATTCATTGCTCGTTCCCGATAATTCGTTGTCAAGTCACAAAGGTTAGTTAAGTGATACCATAAGATCGTTGAGTAAAATGTCAAAGGACGATAAAGATTATGTTTCTTTGTTAAAACGTCGCAGTGTAGTTAAAGGAAGATTAACCAAATTTAATGACTACTTGTCTCTTTTAGAGCAAGCAGGAAATGAAAAGATAACTACAGTGAAAGTTAAAGAGCTGTCCTTGCGGGTTACTAAGTTACAGGAAGTTTTGTTAGAATATAATGAGCTGCAGTCCGAGATAGATTTACTAGCTAGTGATGTGAATGAACAGGTAGCGGAGAGGGAAGTTGTAGAAACTAAATTCTTTTCTCTTCTATCTAGGGCTGAAGAATTAATAGAATGTGCTAGTGTTGAAAAAAAACCTACATGTGAAGAAAGTATTTCAAGTAAATGTTCATATTCTATGAGTTCTATTAAATTACCTACTATTGATTTGCCAAAATTTGATGGCAACTATTTGAAATGGTTAGAGTATAGGGATACTTTTGACTCACTTGTAAACTCAAACCATGATATACCACTTATTAATAAATTCCATTATCTAAGGTCAAGCTTGGAAAGTGGAGCCGCTGTTGTAATAAGATCACTAGAATTTGCCTCTGAGAACTATAAAAACGCATGGCAGGTGTTATGTGATCGGTATAATAATACTAATGTCTTGATAAATAATCACCTTAAGGCATTTATTAATATTGTTCCTATTATGAAGGAATCTTATAAAGCGCTAAGGTACTTAGTCGATCACATGTCCAAAAACTTGAGGTCTTTGCGTACCCTCGGTCTTCCCACTGATCAGTGGGACGTGTTAATTATATTTATAGTTTCGTCAAAATTAGATCCAACTACTAGTAAGAAATGGGAAGAGCGTAAAAATAATTTAAAAGAATTACCCACTTTAGACGAGTTTTATACGTTTCTGCGCAGTAGGGCCGACATTTTAGAAACTACGCATCATAATAGATCAGATAAGCCTGAGCATAAAATGCATTTCCAAGGTCGTAAGACAGGTTCAGTAAAGACTTTTTTAACAGCAGCGGATGCTAGTAGTGTTAAGAAATATCTATGCCGAATTTGTAATCAAAGTCACCTCGTTCACGAGTGTTCGAAATTTAAGGCAATGAGTTATGAAGATAGAATGCGACTGGTAACTAAAGCTAAACTTTGCAATAAATGCTTACGTGGTGGTCATAATATTTACCAGTGCCGCTTGAAGGGCTCGTGTCAGATATGTCGAGGAAAGCATAACACTTTGTTACATAAGAGTGAGATGGACGCTGCACTGGAACAAAGGGAACAGGAGCAGGGTGCATCTGTCTCGCCCGCGCCGGTGGCGTTATTAGTGGTCACAATGACTCATACTTTATTGTGCACGGCGCAGGTGAAACTCACTAACGAATTAACTAATAAAACTGTTATTGCCAGGGCATTATTAGATACTGCAAGCCAGTCATCGTTCTTGACCGAAGATATGCAACATAGATTAGGGTTAAGTAATAAATCGAATATCAATTTAAATGTTTGTGGTCTTAACAACATTAAAACAAGTATTTCTGGGAGTTGTGACTTGAGAATGCAATCGTGTTCTAGTTCATTTAATACACGTGTCTCCTGTTTATTAGTGCCTACCATTACGGGCAACTTACCAAACGTTGAAATCGACGTTAGTGCTATAAACATCCCCGTTTGTATTCAACTTGCTGATCCCAATTTTTTCCAACCTAGTTCTATAGATATTTTACTTGGAGCCGATATTTTTTGGAACATTATTGGGACAAACCAAATTAAGTTAGGACGCAACATGCCTACGTTGCAAGAGTCTGAGTTGGGATGGCTTATAGCCGGGCCCGTAGGAGTTAGGCGTTCAAATTCAACAGTACATTGTTATTTGAATCAATATAGTGAATTAGATAATTTACTTAAGAAGTTTTGGGACATTGACGAGTTACACACAGAACCTAGAACGTATACGTCAGAGGAACAGTTTTGCGAGAATCATTTTATAGAGAATACCACCCGCTTATCGGATGGTAGGTTCTGCGTTAAAATGCCCTTGAAGGAACCAGAAACTAGCCTTGGAGATTCATTTTACTTAGCGAAGAAACGTTTTTATAATTTGGAAAATAAGCTGAATAAAAATATTGATTTAAAAGACGGCTATTCGAAGTTTATTAATGAATGCAATGAATTAGGTAGGTTCCTGAAGTCCAGTCGTATAGGGAGACCACTTGCATCCATACCTACGTTGCCGGTCAATGTTACTAGACCCAACAGGTATGAGCTGATAGAGAAGATCCGCCAGCACTTCTGGGAGAGGTGGCATCGAGAGTACATCAACGAGCTTCAGCAACGCGCCAAGTGGCGTACTCCGGAGCGCGAGCTGGCCCCTGGAGACGTGGTGCTGCTGAAGGAGGACAACGTGCCGCCGCTCCACTGGCGACTAGGACGTGTGAATCGCCTATATGCAGGGACGGATGGCGTCAGCCGGGTGGCTGATGTCACGACTGAAAAGGGCTCAATTCAAAGGGCAGTCAACAGGATGTGCCTGTTGCCGACTGCAGAGCCCGGAGATGAAGAACAGAACAACGGTCATACAAAAAATACACCTTGAAAGAGATCTTTCAATGCCCCGGAGAATGTTCACGCCGTTAATGCGTGATCCAGACGACAGCGGGGTAAGGGCGCGAGGAGAGGGTGCAGCCAGCAAAGGTCTCCCCCGCCCGCACACCGCTCGCCCTTAAAGGGGCCACTTGCCGACAGACACACAAGCGAACGCACGTCTTTCGTTCATATTTTTATTATCTGTCTTTAATTCAATATATTATACCTAAGCAAGTCACTCTTTCATTTATAATAAGATCATCACGATCAGATGCTCCACATTATGGCGCAATGGTCACTGTGAGTGTATATGTCGGTCACCTTCCAATGCGTATTTAGCTTGGCGATGTTGTGACTTACAAACGTAAGGTCTATAAATGATCTTGCTTTGCCTTTAATAAACGTAGGTGGACATACCATCTTTAAGCAGGACATTCTAGGAGCGCTTGACCCCTTTTGTTAATTTTTCTGCTGCCCCATTCTACTGCCCACGCATTAAAGTCTCCTGCTATAACTTGAGGACTTAGTTCCTTGACATCTTTCGATAATCTGTCCAGAAAAACTTCGAATTCATATTGCCTCCAGCTAGGCGGCGCATAACAGCTATAGAAATAGATGCCATCTACCTTTGCCCTAATGAAGCCTTGCTCTTTTATACTAATGGTTTCCTGAAACAGCAGACTACCGCACGCCCAAATCGCAGCTTTACCTGTAGCGTCTGCAATCCAGTTGCATGCAGGAAATGCAGCTAATATTGGACGATTAACTATTCTGCCGGCGCCGTACATTGGTAGTCCACGTCATATGCATGAATATGCACAAGATGCAATGACATATGTTCGTTATTACGGTCGGCCAGATCTCTTTATTACTTTTATCTGTAATCCAAAATGGATAGAAATTACTCAATTGCTGCTTCCCGGACAAACATCAAGTGATAGACACGACATCACAGTACGTATATTTAGGCAAAAAATTCGGTCCCTGATGAACTTTATTGTTAAACAACGCGTCTTTGGAGATACTCGATGCTGGATGTATTCAATCGAATGGCAAAAGCGAGGCATGCCGCACGCACACATTCTTATTTGGTTAGTGGAAAGAATTCAGCCTGACCAAATAGATGATATCATATGTGCCGAGATTCCTGATCATGAAGTCGATCCAGACCTACATGATGTTGTTACTACTAATATGATTCATGGACCAGATGACAACGGTCGAACTGTCACAACGAAAGTGAAAAGAATGGATTTCGTTGTCGACAACAGTTGGATTGTTCCATATTCCCCACTTATTTCTAAAACGTTCAAGACACATTGCAACGTTGAATACTGCAATTCAGTTAAGTCCATAAAATGTATTTGCAAATGTCACGAAAGGCACTGATGTGGCGGTTTTGTATTGCAATCCTCGAATACCAACGATGAAATTTCACGCTATCAAGTTGGTCGTTATGTGAACTGTAATGAAGCGATTTGGCGTCTATTCGCATTTCACATTCGCGGACGTCATCCTACTGTTATGCATTTGGCGGTGCATCTGGAGAATGGTCAACGAGTATATTTCACGGCTTCGAATGCTACGCAACGTGCTGAAACATCTCCAGCAACTACATTGACCAGTTTTTTTGCAATCTGCCAAAGCGATCAGTTTGCACGAACTTTGCTTTACTCGGAGATGCCACGTTATCATACTTGGAATGCTTCATCGAAGAATTTTCAAAGACGGAAGCAAGGCGATGCGGTTCCTGGGTATCCAGATGTGCGTTCTACTGATGCTCTTGGTCGTATGTATACAGTTCATCCAAAGAATGATGAATGTTTCTATTTGCGGTTGTTGCAGGTAAATGTGCGTGGGCCAACGTCATTTGAGACACTACGAACTGGTAATGGTGTAATATTCACAACATATTGTGCTGCATGTGAAGAATTGAACTTATTAGAAAACGATACCCATTGGGATACGACAATCGCTGAAGCCATTATCTCTGCATCTCCAAATCAGATACGCACATTATTCGCTATCATAATTTCGATATGTTTTCCATCAAACCCATGTAACCTGTGGCACAAATACAAGGATAATATATCAGAAGATATTTTACATCAAATTCGTGTCAGTTCCAGAAATCACGATATTGAGATGAATGAGAGGATACATAATCGTGCTTTACTCTTGATCGAAGATATGTGTTACCTCATGTGCGGTAATTTATTAATCAGGTTAGGAATGCCAGCGCCATATCGTGAAATGAATGACGCATTTAATCGAGAATTGGAACGGGAACGTGAATATGACCACCAGAATTAGATTAACCAACCAAAACTGTGCAACGGTACGGGTTTGGTGGTTAGAAAATTGATGAACAATGTAATTTACGCTACGATAATGAGAGGAAAATTCAAAGATGAGGAAGTTCTTATTCTGAAGATTCTGATGATCCCAAGCGATATGCCGTTTGAATTTAAAAGACTTCAATTTCCGATACGTCTTGCATTTGCCATGACCATAAACAAATCACAAGCCCAATCCTTAAAAGTTTGTGGTTTAAATCTAGAACATTCATGTTTTTCCCATGGTCAATTATACGTGGCATGTTCACGGGTCGGAAGACCATCTGCGTTGTTTATTTTTGCGCTATCTCTTGTTACAGTATAAGTGTTGAAACGTTCAAATAAGTGATTTGTTATGGAGTATTCAAGTGATGATTCCGTGGAGGACCCCAATTTTATGCCCGATGAAGACGTTAGTGACACAAGTACAAGCGACGACAATGACAGTCAGATTTGGAACCCTCCTAGGATTTCAAGGCGTTTGTCAACATTTTCGGATAGTGACATACATCCATTGCCTGAAATAGAACGGCGTAGGTCATCAAGGACAGCTCCTGTCGATTTAGAACTCCAGCCACCAAACGTGCCAAGTAGTTCTGGTAATACTGATGCTCAAATTTCTGAACAAGAGTGGATGGAAGAAAAACTGTCCAACATAAAATGGGAAATGCCAAGTCATGATGATCCTCCTGCCATAGATTATACTGTACCAAGTTCTGGTATGAAGGATATTTATGCCGGATTATTAGCTAATGCCAATCCAATAGAATACTATGACTTGTTTCTAACCCCTAACATTCTAGGGTATATCACAGAACAAACCAACTTATACGCAACACAGTGTCTCTTATTTTCAAATTCTTCTGCTGGATCAAGAAACCACCTATGGACTCCAGTAACGAGAGACGATATGTTGAAATTTTTGGCTCTAGTTGGATGGATGGTGGTTTGGTGAAATTACCAAGAATCAAAGATTATTGGAGAAACCATAAACTCTATGGTATACCCCTAGCTCGTACTGTTATGCCTCGGAATAGATTCGAGCTGGTTCTAAAATTTGTTCATTTCGCCAACAACCAAACTGCTGATACTGATGACAGGCTGTATAAAATAAAAGACGTACAACTCAATATGTTCATAAAAAAACTATAAAAATGTGTACACACCAGGAGAAAAAGTTTGTGTCGATGAGTCAATGTTCGCTTGGCGCGGCAGACTTATTTTTCGCCAATATATTTGTGGCAACACTAGTTGCCTGCTTTAGAGGGGCAAGCTGTCAAAGGTGATTTTGACAATTCTCTCTGGCGTCTTCACCTGACGCGACGTAAATCGGTTGCACTCTATAATTCTATGTAACACTTAATTATTCAGTACATGTCTCATTGCAACATAAAGAAGCTGTATTATTTTACCTGCCGAATCCTGTCCCTCCATTGAACACAGAAATAAATAGGGGGCACGCATCCCCCAAATTGGTGACCTACGACGAGTCCACGTGGCGTGGAGTTTCTACAAGTTCCAAGACTACGACGAGTCCACGTGGTTTATTTTCTACGAATTCTGGGACTGTGAATCGCAAATAACTTACAGACTAACCTGCAGTGTTTGTGCTAACCAACCTAAAGTGATTTACGTGATAACTTACCTCGCTTTTGCTAGTGTTTTGACTGTTATTTACCTTTTAACACTGTGTGACTTTGCTAAAATTAATTGTAAACTAACTACTTATACTAATAACTACTGACATTGACTTGTGTTACGAAATTGCTGAATTTTGCATACGTTTATGTATGCATGTGTTGATTTTTTTTTTGGGGTTTTGCTTGTGTGTTCTTGTGCAGTAGAGCAATATTGATAAATTAATATTTTATATATTATCATCACACCATAGATCCTGTGTGTTCTTGGATTTGAATTATTTTTGTTTCAAATATTGTTCTTATTTTGTCACATCAATATTATTTATCATATTCTGTCATTTACTCCATGGTGAAAGTTATATTCTTCTTTCATTAATTTCAGTATTCACTAACACAGTCTTTGAGTGTGCACCCTTCTTGTTTGTTATTTTGCAGATAGACTTGCATTATGGCGGATGATTTGCATGCTGAGTTACAAGCCCTGCGGCATCAGAATGCTGCACTCCAGGCTCAACTCGCACCACAGGAAGGGGTTAGACCAAACACACCTAATGAAGTCTCTAGAGTGTCTGTGAAGCTTCCTCCTTTTTGGGTTGATAGGCCTGATGTGTGGTTTACTCAGGTGGAGGCACAATTCCACCTAGCAGGCATAAATAATGATATGACTACGTTTGCTCATATAGTAAGCATTATAGACCACCGTTTTATAGATGAAATTGAAGATATAATAATGCACCCTCCGGCAGAAAATAAATACGAGTAGAACATACTGAAGCGAGAGCTCATCAGGCGATTGTCAACTTCTGAGCAGCAACGGGTGGAGCGCCTACTCAGGGAAGAACACCTAGGTGACAGGAAACCCTCTACCTTCCTCAGGCATCTCCAGTCACTTGCTGGATCTTCAAGGGATGAAAGCATCCTGAGGCAGTTATGGATGCGCAGATTGCCAGAACAAGTTCAAGCCATCCTGGCCGCCCAATCTAACATATCCATAGACGATTTGGCCGAATTAGCCGACAAGATTATAGAGGTGACTCCGGGGACATCACATGTTTGCAGAGTCGACATTGGTCCGCCAGACCTTAACAGAATTATGGAGAGTATCAACAGGCTCGAGCGGCAAGTAGCAGCCTTAACCGAAAGGCTCGTGCCAGATCTCAGTCACGAAATCCAGGCACCTCGCCAATAGGCAGTGCTGGGAAAGCCTGTTGGTACCATAAAAAATTTGATACCAAAGCAGTTAAATGTGTTTCTCCGTGCAACTGGACCCCGGAAAACTTTGTCAGCAGTCAGTAAAGGCGGATTCTGACTGCTGCTCTATAGAACCATATAGCCGTCGTCTGTTTGTCTACGATAGGTCCACCAAGCATCAATTTCTAATAGATACAGGATCAGACCTATGTTGTTATCCATACCGTTGGCTCCAGCAGCAGAGGTCACCCACTGACTGGGAACTCAGCGCAGCCAACGGTAGCACTATAAAGACCTACGGTACAACGAACCTGAAACTTGATTTTGGACTACGGCGTGACTTTACTTGGCAGTTTGTGGTGGCCGACGTTAATACGGCCATCATCGGTTCCGACTTTTTATCTCACTACCATTTACTGCCTGACTGCCATCATAAACGGCTTGTCGACGGTAGCACTGGGCTAAAAGCGGTCGCTGCTACTGCTAACATTCTGCAGTCCAGTGTGAAGTCTATAGTTTCCAAGGACTCTTCTTTCGCACAAGTGCTCACTGAGTTCCCGGACATCACTAAACCTTATGGACTTCCAAGGAAAACCAAACAGCACAGTCCATCATATCAGAACCACTGATGGACCACCTATTTCTTGCCGTCCCCGTCGCTTGGCACCTCACAAGTTATCTGCTGCCAAGACCGAGTTTGATGAGATGGTGCAGAACGGCACAGCGCGACCATACGAGAGCGCCTGGTCATCTCCGCTGCATATGACCAAGAAGAAGGACCAGTCCTGGCGTCCATGCGGGGACTACCGCGCCCTCAACGCTAGAACTATTCCTGACCGGTACCCGGTGCGCCACATAAACGATTTTGCGCACAACCTTGCTGTAGCTAAGGTTTTCAGCACCCTTGATCTTATGAAGGCGTATCATCAGATACCCGTGGCTGTGGACGACATTCCAAAGACCGCAATCGTTACCCCGTTTGGCCTTTTTGAATTCCCGTACATGACATTCGGGTTACGAAATGCTGGTCAAACTTTCCAACGATTTATCGATGAGGTCACACGGGGTCTCAATTTTGTGTTTCCCTATGTGGACGACATCCTCGTCTACTCAACAGATGAGGCTCAGCACAAGGTCCACCTCAGAACACTTTTTAAGCTTCTACAAGAATATGGGGTCATCATTAACCCCTCCACATGCGTTCTTGGTGTACCCGAAGTCGTATTTTTGGGTTACCATATCAGCTCAGAAGGCACTCGCCCACCACAAGATCGAATCCAAGCTTTAATAGATTTTCCGCCTCCGAAAACTGTCCAAGGCGTGCGCCGTTTTCTAGGCATGTTAAATTACTACCGACGTTTCGTGCCTTAAGCCGCGAAGGCGCAGGCGCCTCTTATAGATGCAATTGTTGAAACTAATGGTAAGGGTGCCAAGCCATTTTTATGGACACCCAAACTACTAGCAGATTTCAAAGCTTGCAAAGCTACTCTTTCGAATGCAACTATACTACAGCATCCAGTTCAAGACCGACCACTGGGATTGTTTACGGACGCTTCCAGCGTGCACATAGGCTCTTGTCTCCAGCAACTCATTGATGATCAGTGGTGCCCTCTTGCCTTTTTTAGCAAGAAATTGACACCTTCGCAGACTCAGTGGCCAGCCTATTATCGAGAGCTTCTGGCGGTGTACGAGAGGGTACAGCATTTTCGTCATGTTGTCGAAGTCCAACACTTCACCATTTACACCGTCCACAAACCACTGTTGTGCGCTTTCGTACAACGTCGTGAGAAACTTCCTCCGTCGCAGCTAAATCAGTTGCCTTTTATAGGCCAGTTCTCGACGGACATCCGCTATATTAAAGGGGAAGACAATGTGGTCGCCGATGCAATGTCGCGCATTGAAGCAATATCTCTCGAGGAGAACTACGAAGCACTCTCTATATCACAACAAGATGATGCAGAACTCGCAGCTCTTCGACAAAGTTCGTCCGGACTTCAGCTCTCTCCTGTAGTAGTCCCTGGCACGGACATATTCATCCTTTGTGATGTGTCTACTAGTAAGCCGCGTCCTTACCTGACCCCTCCATTTCGTCGTGCGGTATTCAATAAGTTACACAACTTGAGTCACCCCGGCGTCAGAGCCACCACTCGACTTCTGGTAGGACGCTACGTCTGGCCTTCCATTCGGAATGACTGTCGCAGGTGGGCTCAGTCTTGTTGTGCTTGTCAGCGCAGTAAGATCTCCAGACACACGTCTGCTCCTTTAGGCAGTATCAAGCAACCGTCGGGTCGTTTCACACACGTCTATATTGACATCGTTGGTCCCCTTCCCGTCTGCGATGACTTTCGTTATTGTCTCACGGCTATTGACAGGGTTTCCAGGTGGCCAGAGGTGTGGCCCATGCGGTCTATAACTGCCAACGAGGTAGGCGATACCTTCGTGCAAGGATGGATCTCTCGCTTTGGTATCCCTTCTATAATAACAACTGATCAGGGCACCCAGTTCGAGTCCGACCTATTTCAGCGCCTCATGCGAACATGCGCCACTAAGCGCATACGAACTACTGCATACCATCCCTGTGCTAATGGGATGATTGAGCGCCTCCACCGCCAGTTGAAGGCTGCACTTATGTGCCACTTCGGTTTATGGACGCGCGCTCTTCCACTCGTCTTACTCGGCATGCGTACCTCCTACAAGGAAGACTTGAAGGCTACTGCTGCGGAATTGACGTATGGCGAACCTCTTCGTTTACCCGGAGAGATGCTAGTACCAGGAGGTGGCGAAGACGGATTCGACGATCCTGCTGATCTTGTTGTCCAGCTGCGAAAGAAGATGGCGCACCTTCGCCCAACTCCAGCCTCTCGCCATTTGACTCCGAACATCTTTGTCTCAAAAGACTTACCTACAGCGTCTCACGTTTTCCTTCGTGACGACACCGTCCGGCGCCCACTTCAACCTCCCTATACAGGTCCCTTCGTTGTATTACAGTGTTCCAGAGACGGGAAAACCCTGACTTTGGAAATCAAGAACAAGAGTGTTGAAGTAAGCATTGACCGAGTTAAACCGGCTCTCATCGAGTGCGAATACTACGCTGGTTCAGTTCAACCTGCACCGCTTGGCGCGTCTCCAAGGAACATACCTCGTGCTCAGTTAGAGCCCGAACCAACTTCTGCAACTGCTCCTGCGCCCGCGAAGACATCCACTCCCGTAACACAAACTTACACCACACGTTCCGGTCGCAACGTGAGATTCAAGGATCATGACGATTTTTATTTTTATTAATATTTGTATGTCCTATCCTTCTCCGTGGGGGGGTGGTGTGGCAACACTAGTTGCCTGCTTTAGAGAGGCAAGCTGTCAAAGGTGATTTTGACAATTCCCTCTGGCGTCTTCACCTGACGCGACGTAAATCGGTTGCTCTCTATAATTCTATGTAACACTTAATTATTCAGTACATGTCTCATTGCAACATAAAGAAGCTGTATTATTTTACCTGCCGAATCCTGTCCCTCCATTGAACACAGAAATAAATAGGGGGCACGCATCCCCCAAATATTCCAAATAAAAGAGCCAAATATGGAAAAAAGTGTTCAAACTGTGTACTGACATACATAGATACACATAGTATATATATATATTTATAGATATACATAGAACTTGATTGTGTATTGTGGTAAATCGAAGGAACCTAACACAGAAGTCCCAGAAAAAGTAGTACTATCTTTAGCAGAGGGTCTTTTCAACGAAGGCAGGACTATATACACAGACAATTATTACACGAGTGTTCCACTTGCACTGCAAATGCGTAAAAGAAAGACGTTCGGTATCCGACACCCGGAACTCTGCAGCACTAACTCGGACAGGACAATAGTTCGTTGTCGAGTAAACGAGTGAAACCGGCGTCCTGGTACCGTCGGCTCTCCTCATCAGTGAATACGGGTAACCGCTATAGAATTAGCGTTGCTACTGTCCTGCTCCGTGGTTTTTTTTGAACTCCTCTAACCAATATCCTCTGCTCAATACACTGCATATGCTGTGTCATCGCAGTTGTCATTGAAAGAACCTACGCTCTCGCCCCGACGTGGGGCCACAGCAAGAACTTCTACAATATAAATATATTTAATTTAAATATTTATAGGCATTAATAAACACATGTATAGTAGTAGTACTAATAAATAGTTGATGCTTATAAGTAATACATATTATGCATCTTTATACCATCAAAAATAGAACCCTTCAAATGGAGACCCAATAAAATCACAAAAGGTCAAGAAACCAGTGTCAAATATTGCCTTTACAAATGTTATGGACTTATCAAGGACTCAAACAATGAGCATTTCAAATCACAATTATGGAAAAATCCATTTTCTCAATGTGGCCCCTTCTTCTAGAATTCAGTGACCTCTATATGTATACAAAATAAATATATTTTTTTAATGTTAACCATACTTCCGTTTTGTTTACCCTCCTCCACCTGTACTAATCCAGATAACTTTATACTTGCTCACAAAACAAGTAATTTAGTTTTTGACATGAACACATTTTTGAAAAACATGAATTGACATTAAAATATGAATTGACGCGTTAAAGCGTTACTTTTACTTATAGAAACTATTGAGAAATAAAAGTAAATATTTTGTGTAAAGCAAGTTTTTCAACTTCCATGCATGCAGAGAGGGCATTAGTTAAAACTTGAAACAAACACCCAGCAATAACTTAACACAGCTGATATTTAATATTTACTTGCCGTGCAAACCTGACATTTTAATAAAAATTATTTCAAATTGAATTCTAAATCAACTGCCGCATGGAGCAAACCAGAACACAACACTGAACTTCACGGACAAACAGCCCCAGGTACTGTCAGCGAGCACAACAAACTGAACAACACACAGTACATACAATGCACAATAACTAGTGTTCATTACTTTTGAATGAGTGGAACAAAGTTGTTGCATCATCCCCACTGCATCACATTCATTTCCCAAACTTTAAGTCTCCACATTTCATCGACATTACAAAGAACAGAATCATCCAAAAACTACCTTGCAATATAGCTTTATAAAACTTATGCCATATTTATAAAGTCACATTTGGAAACATCAGACTCAACAACACTCCAGACAGGACTAGCCGGCCATATTATAATAATACCTCACACTTGTTATAATTCAAAAGCAGTAGTTTATCACAATACATGAGGACCACTCAACACAACCACATATTCAATGAGGAATGTGGACTCCACTTATTATGTTTTATGGAATGAAGGAGGATACTTGACAGCTGAATGGCTCCAAACCGTTCTAACAAATGAATTATAACTACACCTCAATATATGTTTATATGGAAAACAAAAATAATCTAAATATATTTAATTTAAATATTTATAGGCATTAATAAACACATGTATAGTAGTAGTACTAATAGATAGTTGACGCTTATAAGTAATACATATGATGCATCTTTATACCATCAAAAAAAGAATCCTTCAAATGGAGACCCAATAAAATCACAAGAGGTTAAGAAACCAGTGTCAAATATTGCTTTTACAAATGTTATGGAATTATCAAGGACTCAAACAATGAGCATTTCAAATAATAATTATGGAAAAATCCATTTTCCCAATGTGGCCCTCTTCTAGAATTCAGTGACCTCTAAATGTATATAACATTGGATTTAAAACCACGTCCACCAGTCGTCTACACTGGACTATTGCCAACCACACCAAAAGTGGACTAACCCACGTTTTGGCTTGACATCATCAACCAAAAACAAAACACATCAACAATAAAAAAAACCACTCCAACTGATTTTCATCGCCTTCCAAGACAACCAAAAATTTTCGCAGAACTACTACATCACTCCGAGCCAACATTATAACCAAATTCTAGTAACAATTAATAACCTAGTAGTGACCAACCATGAAGGCCGCCATTTTAATCGACCACATCAACACGACCAACGCCCGTTGCACGAGTTAAACAAATCGATATGAAACATTTCGCCATTACAAAGCGTCCAGAAAAACGAAACCTAAACAACAATTTTGGTGTGATGATATTACGCCCTCGTCATCACCTCGTCGACTCGTGATGTTCTTTCATTTATTAAACAAACAAAAACTAATTAAATCCAACCAATACTAAATATGTAACGGGTGCAGTAAGCCTCCCCCGATGCCGCAACTACGCAAAACCGACTGAACGACGCAGTATCCACGACACGCACATATTAACCACCTTCATCGTTTTAATAAAACGATCTATCGCCGAAAATAAATACTCTGTTTGAGAGAAAATGCTTATCTTAGACGCTGTTGAAATCGCTAATGGACAATGGCCGCCCTCTGCCAGTATAATCAATAATATGTTCCGGTGTTGCCATTTAGTGAAAAACGCAATTATTTTAAACCAGCTAAAAATTCTTTATTTTAAATATTCTCTGAAATAGCTTTCGCGTGTTTTTGCATTTGTATTCTGCGGATTATATTAAAAAAAATGTAAATATTGTTTAGATTAGAAGTACTTGTTTTGTGATTAAATAACACAATTAAATAAGACTGGATATTCATTATAAACAGACTTTATACACTTGAAAACATATACAAGTTGGAATGGTCAATAAATATAATCAAAGAGAACAATTTAAAAAAAAAAATCTTTCCTCAAAACTTGGACGTATTCTGCGTATTCAACTAAATGAATTTGGAGAGTCTGTTTTTAACATAAAATTACCAGTTTTTACTTAGTGCATTTCGATGTATACACGACACATAGAACGCGTTTTTCATCATTAAGGACTCCTCAAGTAACTTTGGAACCTAGAGATCAGCGTCTATAAAGTGATCGCATACGACACGCTATTCCGCGAAATCTAGAATTCGTTTCATAAAGTAGAATTTCATTTAAATTAGCCTAGGTACTTATTTAGGCGAAATACAGAATTAACAAGTTATCATAAACTCTGCGAATTGAACAATAACTGTTTTGTTAAATACCACGCGGACGAAGTCGCGGGCAACAGCTAGTTCTAAATAACTTGATTACACCAACACAATATAATACAATGACCCTAAAATACTTAGGTCTAACACAACTAAACTTTTTTTAGTTTAATTTGCATTTTATTAAAACTTGGACAATCCATCTCCTCATCAAACTAATTTCTTTTGTAACATTTCTGTCACAGGCGTTGCCGACGATGACCTGTCGGCATCACTCCTCTGTGCACTTCTCCTCCCGTCGTAGTCTTGCCCACCCCAGAGTACGGAGGGCAGACGGTGCTGGACACCGTGTGGGAATCCCCGACCTTTGAAAGGCCAGGACTCACTTGGGGACTAATATCTTTTAGGCTGCTATTCATGATGTGTGTGTTTTGCTGATCCACAGCTTCGGACGCCAGGGACCAAGTTCTCCTTGGCTATTCATCCCATCAGCACGCCATTCCTTGGGATTGGGGTAATTTTTTTAGAGGTTGTCTTCCTCATGACAGCGATCTCCATGACCGCAGTCTCCGCTCCGCTCGGAGTGTGCTATGAGCGGGCTACGGGTGCGCCCGGCGTGGTCGAAGCCAAGAGCCGCCCTAGGGGCGGACTCGCCGCGCGACTTTGTCGGATTATTGGCCGTCAGTTTCTCAGAGCCCGAAGGCCCAGGTCTACTGCCGTTGCCCAGGGATCACCGTCCCGGGAGGTGCTCTCATCCCCGATCCGAAGTCCAAGGGCAAATGCTCCCCCGGGCACTTGAGGAGGTTATCCGACTTCGTCCCCCTATCAATCTTACTTTGCAATAAAACTGTTGCTCGTTTTGAATAAGAGTTATTTTGATATATTATTTATTAGATTCGATTAACGTTTTGTCCATCTTTATTTCTTTCCTCCTCTTTAGTTAATCTTTTCGGCGTAACGAAATAAGATATAAAAGAACCGTAAACTTAATCTATATAATAAAAATGAATTACTGTTCGTTAGACTCGCTAAAACTCGAGAACGGCTGGACCGATTTGGCTAAATGTGGTCTTGAATTATTCGTGGAAGTCATGAGAAAACATGGAAAAAGTGCCCGGAATATGGTAAAAACAACAATTTCTCTTTTCCATTAAAGTGACCAGATTTTTAGATGACCAAAGCGGGACAACTTTGAAGGAGTAATAATAACGTAACATTTTTTTTAGTTCCAACATAAGTACAATTATTAAATATAAAAATGTATAATATTTTATTCCTTGACATATTTCTATCTAAATTTCTTTTAGGGTTAAGGTTGGTGACATACTTTTTGTCATTAATATAAAATATTAAGACTACGAGTATTTTAAGCTAAGTTTAGGAAACATTATGTATTTATGAAATATTTAAATAAATTACTTACTTTAATTTTCTATGGTAAGAAGTAGATTTGTAATATTTATTTGTTTAATTATCTTGCTAGCACGCAGTACGGACACGAAGTGACATCTGAGGGACCAATACAATGTAACTGGGTAGCAAAAGCAATATGTTACGCAAAACAATGATTTTCATAAAAATAAAATTTAACTTAATTTTAAAAGTTCTTTATGCGGCTTGCATTCGTGACGCGGGACTAATTGTAAAAAATCGGGACTGTCCCGCTAAAAGCGAGGAGTCTGGTCACCTTACTTTAGATATATATAAAACGTCAAATATTTGAAGTTCTACTACTTCTTATCTACAATTTATAATACCAATGAGAAGACGTCCTGACTTAGGTCGTCGAAGTCAATCAGCGTGTGCATTTAAATATAATAGAAAAACCAAATTAATAACGGGCATTTCTTTTGATTACGAATTATTTTTTTCTGGTTAAGTTTTCACCACATAATTTACTAAATTTGAAACAGCCTGGAATTATTAATAAGCTTTTTTATTTATTGATTTAGAGGCCAAACGAAGTTTGCTGGGTCAGCTAGTTAAATCAATAAATAAACAAACACACTTAAACTTATAACCGAGACTACGACACGTCCGTCTAGTTCGCGTGCCGAAAAACGAATTACGTGTTTTCGCTGTGCACGTGATTTATAGATTAGTAAAAGGCAAAAGGGTCGGTGGTGGGGAGTGTCGGTAGTAGGGAGCGTTGCCGTTGCATTGGATGTTGTTTGTCTTTCGAAGGGCTGACAGGGTCACAATCGAAAGGATACTTGCGCCGATAGATTAGCTCAACATAATGATTGTTTTCTTCTTAAACTTGACATACAAAATTTTTTTGAATTATCCATCCACACATCCACAAATAAAATAAGCAAAGATACTAAAGATATGTCTAAACGTATTTATTTTTATTATGAGAATTCAAGAAATAGAACTACAAGGACAAAGTATCATTAAAGAGGAGGTTACGAATATGTTTTATCGTATTAAATTTAAATAAAAATAAGATAATAAGAAAATTGAGACGTTTCGAACAAAACTACTTTTTATTCTTCATTCTTGTGTCCAAGCGCCTGTTTTTAAAGAAAACGCGCTCTTTATTCTTCGTATCGCCCCCTGCTTGTGGAAGAGACGGGGGTGTCTGCAAAAGAATTTTGGGAGATTTGATTAGAGGCTTTTTATGTCCAGCAGCAAGCTGTTGATGATGATGTGACAGCGACCAGTGACAACGATGATTTATCTGTTCCATAACGTAAGGCATATTTGTTTTGTTCGCGCATTGTTTTTTTAATATATAATAATTTAAATTACAAAAGCTCCTGTATAACTCTAACACTTGTGATTTTTTTTTATTTAAATAAACTAAGTTACAACGAAGTTTATTAAAACATTTAACTGTTAGGCGATTTAATAACTTTGTCGTGTTAGCAATATATAATATTAATATAATATATAACAATAATTGTCGCCAACAGGCAACTGGTGAGCGGACGTTGCCGCGCCACGAAGAGCCCCCCTCCACTGAAGTAGCTATATAAATAGGCACGAGTCGTTACCCGGCCGTCTCACCTTACTCTACATATCTGTGTATTTATTCTACTATCGTTCCTCTTCTCATCCCCCTTATAAAACTGCCCTGCTCTTCACCCCTACTCCATCCAATACTTCCTTCCCTGTCTCCTCTCCTTTTTTTTCTCTTTATAGTATTACTATGTACATATTTATGTATATATTTATAACGTCAGCACGCGGGTGCCGGATCCGCGAGCCCGGGGTCCGATGTAGCCTTGTTGACGGTCTTAAAGGTGACCCAAAGCAAGAACATCATTCATGAAAAAAAAAATACCCGGGCGTTGTTTCGTTTGGATCGTCGTGCCGACTACCGCTACGTTGTTGTGTTTGCGCAAGTTATTTAATGGAAAGTAAAATATAAGTGTAATCTCTGTTCACTGGTTAAAGTTAAAAATCGTAATTCTCTTTGTGCTTTTTTTTCACAACTTACGTTAGTTTAGGGAACATTGGAGCGATGTTTGGAAGTGCTGGGATGCATCGGCGGAGGGTTCTTGCCGCGAGATGGAGCCGCGAAGCGACTGTTCACTATGTTCGTCTGTGTTCACACAGAATCATATAAAATTAAAAACAACAAAGTAAGGACGTTATAGCTAATAATTACTGTGGGTGATGAGCACAGTTTTGCAGTGTATATCGGTCTAATTGGCGTCACATTGTTTAGACGTATAACTTACCATCAACGGTGACTGACGTCCTTGTCCTTTCGCCGTCTAATAAGAGAAATGTGACGAAAGAAAATATAATAATGCTTTTATAAATTTTAAGTCATGAAAATAATACTTATTTTTAATTTTTATTACTTCAATTTGCTGTCGGTTAAAACCGTATTCAATATAGTTTTATATTAGATTTTTATTTATATGCCGTCCTCACCGCGCCCGTCGATGTCGCGTTGCATGGTATCGTAACTTATTCTGCGCACACATTTATATGTCCAGAATTAAAATTACATTTAACTTTACTTTTATTCAGTAATGTATCAAGGCCGATGATGATATTAGGACTTACGTCGATCGTGTCACCGCTTGTGTCGCTGAAAGCGTTGTAAGCCATATTGTCCGCTCTGTACGGCTCACTGCGCGGCGACGCGTGCGCAGACCTTTTCTGCGGCAACGGCGACTGCGACGATGTTTTCGAATAATAATAGTTATTGAATTGAAAAAAAATCACGTTTCGGTGATACGAACTAAAGTAATATAAAAGTAAATGAAATCGCTGCTTTCAGAGGTTAACTGCCTTCAAGGTGTTATTGTTAATTTGGTTTTGTAACACGAAGAGGAGTGTAGTCACATTATGCCCGCCGCCTGGAGGCATGAAATATCAAGTTTAGTTTTTCTGATATACAATTTCTCTAACTACGTTCAAACTAAAATTTACTTGTATTTGTACATGATTTAATAATTACAGCGCGACCAATCTAACCTATTCTTACATGAACTTACTGATCCTCTGTGTCATTGATGCGTCCTTACACAGGATCACGTAATTCTTGTATTAATCATGAACAAAAGTTTTATCACAGCACTCCATAGCTCGCCGGAGTTTAATCTTATAAACAAAGCTGAGTATGAGTTACATTGTTGTTGCTGTTTATTTCGCTTGACTTACCCTGGCGGTGGTAGCCTCTAGTTGCTTGATTCGCTTCCACAGCTCCTTCTCTCTCTCCTTACTTGCATCCTTCTCTCGTTCCATGTCCTTATTTAGCTTTTGCACAACGCCCTCAAGCTTGGACCGGGCTTCGGTGCCCATCTTCACTTCGGACATGAGAACGTTTACTGCGTCCGTCTTTGAGTCAATCTCTTTATTTTGAACTTGCAATTCGGCATGCAAATTCTTTATTTTGGCCTCCGCGTCATCTCTAAAACACGATTATTGTTTAGGTAACTAATATGTCACAATAATAATCATTTCATGAGTATAATACCTGCAGAACCCAGGACCAATCGGTATGAAGATCTTTAGAAGAGGCCTGTTTCGATGTAAAATATCATAGGAAAAGAATTTTCTAAATAAATTCAAAGGTCTATTGCTTCTGGCACAAACATCTGACAGATGTCCCACACTGCGCTTGACGTAGTCTCCAATGAAACGTCTTAATTTTTCTGATTTAAAAATTTGTGTACTAATTTATGTTTGACGATACCTGTAGGATTTAAAGGCATTTTCTACTTCTTCATAACTTCGTTTTAGGACGCTCTCTTGCTCTAGTAATTTATCTATTGCGACGCGCTTGGCCTCCAAATCGTTCATGAGACGATTTAGTTCCCACGCGGCATCAGACTTCTCCTTGTTCAGTGATTCTATTTGATTTTGAAGTTGTTGTCTGTGCTGCTCGTCGATAGTTGATTGCGGCAAAATAATTATAAAAGCAATTATTATTGGTTAACGACATCTTAAGATCTCAAAGCGACTAGTGCAATATAATACCGTCCGAGCCAGCGGTCTTTGCGTACCACTCACCGTCTTGTGAATATACAAATCGACATCACTTCGTTGTAAAAAAAATGTCTTTTCCAAGATTTTTAACAATATCTACATTATTATGCTAAGCGTAGTATTGTATTTAGATCTTGAATATAGAGATAACTAGAAAATAGCTGAACCGAATTTTTAAATTGTAGCCAAAAACAGACTGTGGAATGAAGTGAAAAGAATTCCTTGCAGAGGTTATCTAGAAGATGTAGCAATTAATGGCAGTTTAAAAAGAGCGTGATGCATAAGCAATTTATCATAAGGCGTGTTCATTCTATTATTAATAATCGATAGATCTATCTAATAAATTAAAACAATCGTAACATTTCTTACTTGAATGTAATCGAATATTTCTTTCTGCAGATCCTCTCTCTGCGTCTGCACGGAGCTCAACTTTGCCCTTAGCTCCGCCAACTCGGAATCCGCTTGCTGCTTGGTAGCCGTGCAGAACTTCAGCATCTCGCTGTGCTGTTCACTTGACAATTTGTCTGGCAGATGTTAATGATAAAAAGAAATTACACATTTCAGCAATAAACATATAAACTTCTTACGTAAATAGTGATCTGTCCACTAGTGGACCTGTCCTGTTTATTAAACACTTGAAAATGTTTTACATCGTTAACAAAGCAGCACATCATGCTCATAGTTTTAAAACATAAACAGAAGGGATAAAACAGTGCACTACTTAGTTTTTTGCAGCACACTGTTTATAGTATATCATGTTGAATCTTTATTTCAACGGAATGGGAATTATGTATAGCTATACAAACTTTCTTCTTCTAAGTCGTACTTCGTCATGACTGAGGCTCGTGGTCATCATGTGAAATGAAATACACGACGGCTTACTTGGCAGTTATAATGGAGTTGTGTTGCCATTGCCTTCTCTATTTCACTTACTAGTGCGAGCACGGATGGTCATAGCATAGATATGCAGGTTTCCTCACGATGTTATCCTTCACCGTCAAAGCGCGTGTTATTAGTTGGTGTTACATACTAACTGCACATAAATTGAAAATTTTATTGGTGCAGGCAGGATTCGAACCCGGTAACTTCGGAGTGGAAGGACGGCCGGCGTTCAAATCATTAGGCTATCACAGCTTATAAACGACAAACTTTCTAATCAATGCAAAATAGGTTTCCACCTCATGTACCACTGTGACCTGGTCGTCAATTTAGGGATTATACACTTATACCTTTCTCCCGCATATTTTCAACGAGTTGCTCATTGATCTTCTCTTGCTGCTCCAGTTTGCACCGGGCGTCTCTCACCACGGATTCCGATTTCTGATAGATGTCATATAGCGCCACCTGGTCGGCTTTGCAGCGTGACAGCGTCTCCTTCAGGGCCTCGCAGTATTCCTCCAATACATCACTGATCTCTCTCGCGATGCGCAGTCTGCGATATATCGTAAGGGCACCGGGATAAATATTTATTTTTTTTTTTTTTTTTTTGTTTTTTTTTTTTTTTGTTTTTTTTTTTTTTTTTTTGTTTTTTTTTTTTTTGTTTTTTTTTTTTTTTGTTTTTTTTTTTTTGTTTTTTTTTTTTTTTGTTTTTTTTTTTTTTTTTTTTTTGTTTTTTTTTTTTTGTTTTTTTTTTTTTTTGTTTTTTTTTTTTTGTTTTTTTTTTTTTGTTTTTTTTTTTTTTTTTTTTTTGTTTTTTTTTTTTTTTTGTTTTTTTTTTTTTGTTTTTTTTTTTTTTGTTTTTTTTTTTTTTTTTTTTTTTTTTTGTTTTTTTTTTTTTGTTTTTTTTTTTTTGTTTTTTTTTTTTTTTTTTTTCTTTCGGTCACAAATATTTTTTTAGCGAAAACCAAAATAATGAAGCGTTTTTTTTTTTTTGTTTTTTTTTTTTTTTTTTGTTTTTTTTTTTTTTTTGTTTTTTTTTTTTTTTTGTTTTTTTTTTTTTTTGTTTTTTTTTTTTTTTTTTTTTTGTTTTTTTTTTTTTTTTTTTTTGTTTTTTTTTTTTTTTTTTTTTTTCTTTCGGTCACAAATATTTTTTTAGCGAAAACCAAAATAATGAAGCGTTTTTTTTTTTTTGTTTTTTTTTTTTTGTTTTTTTTTTTTTTTGTTTTTTTTTTTTTGTTTTTTTTTTTTTTTTGTTTTTTTTTTTTTTTTTTTTTTGTTTTTTTTTTTTTTTGTTTTTTTTTTTTTTTTTTTTTTTTCTTTCGGTCACAAATATTTTTTTAGCGAAAACCAAAATAATGAAGCGTTTTTTTTTTTTTGTTTTTTTTTTTTTTTTGTTTTTTTTTTTTTTGTTTTTTTTTTTTTTTTGTTTTTTTTTTTTTTTGTTTTTTTTTTTTTTTTTGTTTTTTTTTTTTTTTTTTTTTTTTTGTTTTTTTTTTTTTTTTTTTGTTTTTTTTTTTTTTTTTGTTTTTTTTTTTTTGTTTTTTTTTTTTTTGTTTTTTTTTTTTTGTTTTTTTTTTTTTGTTTTTTTTTTTTTTTTTTTTTTGTTTTTTTTTTTTTTTTTTTTTTGTTTTTTTTTTTTTTTTCTTTCGGTCACACAATATTTTTTTAGCGAAAACCAAAATAATGAAGCGTTTTTTTTTTTTTTTTTTTGTTTTTTTTTTTTTTTTTTTGTTTTTTTTTTTTTATTTAAAACAGTAGCACTGACTATAGCCAAGACAGCCAATATATTTTTGTTCTTTAATTTACTTTTGCAACCAAAAATTTATTTTAACTATTGTACGTTCAAGTTTCGTTGGGAATATAAGTTAACAAAATTTGTATTATGTTAAATATACAGATGTATTTAACATAATACAAATTTACAAGTGATTATTCGTAGTACAAGTAAATTACGAGTGATATCTGTGGTACGCCAATAAAGAAAATGTCAAATTAGGTATTGAACATCTTAAATTCCAACTATTCTGATCATTTTTCAAATTTATTTTCGGTTATATATTCTCTTGTCTTATACGTCTACACATAACATTGGCTCACGCACAAACCGTGCTCATGACATCAATTGGGAAGAAGAAGAAGGTATTGAATACTATTAGTTTGTTCACTGTAGTCCTGCTGTTGAGTATTTAACAAAAGGTTAATAAAAACTAAAAAATATAAAACACATTTTGTATCATTCAATCACCAAAAGTACTTTAAAACGGAGTGCACATTAAACCGAAAAAATCTCATTTAAAATAAAATTCAAGTGTCTTCTGCCGAATTATATAACATTGAAAGGTTATGTTTTAACAATTTCAGATGCTGTCTTCTTCATTTTTAAATAGTCTTCGGGCTGACCGGTCCTCGGTGATGATCACCCGGAATTTGGCCGCAGCACAGGAGGCAACAGACCCTATCCAGTAGCTTTTCTTAGACAAGATCAGGGAATACAAGCAAAAGAGCATGTATGTAAAAGTGATATCAAGGTTATAAAAAGAAAACGTACCATATTTCCCAATGTATTATTATGGTAAAATGTTGAAGTTTTACATAGCTATGGTTATCTGAAATTTAATCACTGTTGCAGTACTTTAGAATACTTGTAGCAGTTCATCATATATAAACTAGATAATAATTATCATATAATTATATGAACCAACTGTTGTTACTTCATCAACTATGACTGTTATTTAGGTGTGTGACAATCGCAGAAATATAAGAAATTAATGTGTTAATTACTTATTAATATTAGCATATTTATTTTATCATAAAACTTAGTAGTATAGGAAATTTATCATATCATTGAGCATATCATATTGTCACCTTATTACTCTCGAGATTTTACATGCT